>JAPZDY010000023.1:21009719-21029593 GCA_029783645.1 Ctenochaetus hawaiiensis
AAAGGTTGTGTTAAAAATGCAAAAGTCATCCACTTATTTGTGCTTTTACTCCTTTAGATTTGAAATCTTTTTTATTTCAAACAGGATTCGCAGTGAAAGGCACACAAATACATCTTTTTTCACATTGTCTAATAAGCTTGGTCTCAGGTCAATGTTTTGACATTTCTGCAGCCTTCAAACTCTCCATCTGCTAAAAGTTGACCATCTCAGGCTGCAGTTCACTTGCTACCAGCTCTCATTTCTCCATCCAAAGTTATCACAGCACTTTCTTGAGGCTGTGACAGTGACCCCCAACACAGACCTCATCTTGTAGTCCCGTCCATGACATTTAAACCGGCCTCCAGGGAAAGAGAGAATACACAAAGAAGACAAGCGAAGGAAGAGCTGTAAGAAGTGGACCCTCCTTTGATATGGGTTCAAAAGTTCTGCAGGGACCAGATGGAAAGCTACATGTTCAGCCACCACGTTATACCACTATTTCACTTCTTCAAATCTAACCATCTCAACTATGGGCAACCAATAAATGTCCATTACATAGGAAAGCTTTAATTAAACTGTGCTGATACTGAATCAACGACCATTAGATGTATTTCATAAGTTATTCTCTAGAAAAGAAATTAAAGCTCACTGAACAAGATTAGTCAGAATATAAAATTTCTAAAATATAGTTTGTTTCTGCAAAACTTAAACAAAAAAATGAAGAAAGTTTATGGTTATTGTGATGGTTATAACACAGTGAAGTATAACCGTCTCATAAACTCTCAAATCCAAAATGTGTGGCCTCAATTCTGTGCTGTTCTTGCTGATACGGAGTCATAATTATGAAGAGCCCACGAGGTTCCCTCAGGAACACAACACCTTGATTAATGAATCTCAAGCTATTACTGGTTGTATTACCACGGGACAGCCGTGTAATGTATTGAGATCATGATAGGGACGCTTTACCGCAGGTTAGCTCAACCCCCGGAGAGAGGGTCATTTAAAAAGTCCTTCAGGGGGTCTGTAATTAGACGCCTAGCTAATGTTCAGTGATTACCTTGAGATTAATATAAATGGGAACTTTACATTTTGTTTTCTTCTACCTTTAAAAAAAAAAGATCTGGCTTCTTAAATTATCATTACATTAATGGAATTTTTTTAATTTTATGTGCGAGAGAAAAAGAGGAGTGAGGTAGTTTCTGGTAATCGCTAAATTCATTGTGATATCATTTCTTTTCTGTTATTAAGATATTAAGAGGTAAATGTATCGGAGTCTTATCTGGAGAGGAGATTCCTCCGGTCTGTCTGGAGGTCAGCCCCGTTGACAACCGCAGTTAATATGGAAATCGGACCAGTGTAACACATTCACCATCTGCAAGTTGACAAGCATGACTTTCCATTTGGGTTTTGCCGTGGAGTAAAAAATAAAAAAAACACCTTATCAGTTTCAGTGAACATGCCCTTAATTCTGAATTTGGCTTTTTGTTCCGCAGTGTGACGAGCTGCACCTTTCACAAGCCGCCGCATCTCTGGAGATGTTGACACATCCTGAATTCGAAGGCAGATATTTTGGTTTTAACGCATTTTTCAACATGAATTTTGCACGACATTTGACATGAGGATTTAGCTTATCTCCCAACTCTCTCTGTGTCATGCTATGTATCTCCAAAGTTACTCTGATCAGTTATGGTGCATTTATGTGGCGTGTAAATGTGTGTGTGAGTGATTCTGCATAGAAGATGGTTTATGAGAAAGAGCACTAGTTGAATGCTCGGCATAAATGAGTTACATGGATGCGACCACATGTCTTTAAGATGCCACATGTGATTAATTCTGAAACTGTGTCAGGGGAGTCTTTTTAAGCTAATGATCTGAAATCTTTTTTTTTTTTTTCTGGTTCCTATCATAGATGACAGGAATACGGCAATTACACTTAAATGTTTTCTGATAGTAATCTATTATACATCATAACATCGGAAACTTCGCTCTGAACTTTTGCAGTCACAAGAGTTGACTGATCCCTCGCATAACACTCTTCAGTTCACACGTAAAACTTAAAAGCACAGAGACACAAATAATTACCAATTAAATGCTATCAAGTCTAATTACAACGTTTGTCAATTACATCCTCATTGGTCAGCCAATTAACCTTTCTTGTTTGTAATTTCAGAGACGGATGTGCTTTTCCTCTGAATGAAAAGGCTGTTGACAAGCGATTTGATTCATATGAAAGCTCTCGCCTGTTTTAGATCACTTCAAATGGGATGTTGGGGGGGGGGGACCTGGCCAATAATCTCGGATCAGCACGCTTTCAAGAGATGATAAGTCTGGCCAGGACCTCCCTGTTTCCATCTTAATTCCCTCTGAACTATCTGAAATAGATCCCTCAATATTCCGTGTGAGCCAAGTCTGCTGTCTTCATTGCGACATCCATCTTTAAAGTTCTTCAAAGTCTTCTATCAGGGTGCATGCCGGAGGGACGGCTCACTGCAGGCTGGATGACCCACATATTCTGCGTTGCCATCTTTATTCACTTTGGTCTCATGCTCTTTCTCTTTCCATTTACCAGGGGCCTATCTGCTCATTTACAGGCTGCTATCTCACGGCCCATCTATCATTCCGTTTTGTGCCGTACGGTGGCTCCGTGTTAATGCATTTTCTCCGGGCTCTCCAGCTGTGTTTCCTTACTGGGGGAGACAATCAGTCTTACTGAAAGGAGAATTCGAATAACAGGGATAAAAAAAACTACCAGGTTCACTGAAGAGTCATTGCAATAATACGGCACTTTGGTAAACCTATGACATTTCTTTTTTCTCTCTGTAATTCAGGCCCCATATGGAGTTATTTTGTGTAGCTATATAAACGCAAAGATATTTAGGAAACCTGCAAAAAGTAATAGCAGCTTATGAATATTAAATGATAAAGAGCTGAAATTTGAAATGCAAACAAATTTGTTTTTACTAAAAAATGTATGTCCAATTTCCTGTCACAAAGGAATATAATATACATTTGTAACAGCATTTTTTTTCATTTAATTCTAAAGAAAATGCAATTACATTCTTAATCAACATAATGACACAAACATGGATAAATATTTGTATTTATCAAGTTTTAAAATGCATTACTGAAATGATCAGAAGAGCTTTTAAGATGTATTTCATCTCAGGGAAATCTTCCCACCATCATTTAACCTTGCAATACAACGTGTTCAGACAAACTGAAGCTGTGGTAAACTTCTTAAACCTGACTTGAAGTGCGTCACACCTGGAATCAGGATTCAAAGTCCATTTTCTGTGTCTTGTACTTTGTATGTTGGAATCTGATCCAAACAAATTTCAAAGACAAACAGGTTGTGTAAAAAGGTAACTTTGTTTTCCAGAAAATAAGAGAATAAAACCTTCCCAGGGAGCATTATTCTTGGTGAATGTGTATTTTCTCTTAAAATTCCATTTACAAAAAAATAATTTAGCATATAAACATAATTTCTTGGAGCCAGAGTTGACAAATTGTAGTTTCAGTGTGGCTGCATGGCTTTTCTTTTTATTTTCTTCTCCCTATTTGGACAAAACTCGCCTCATATTGGAGGAAGGTTCTTTTTAAAAACCAATCAGTCCACTCTGAGGACTCACAGTCGGTACAAAAAAAATCCACTCAGTCAATATGAGTGAATGAATCTTACCCGTTCAATAACTAATTTTGCTCTTTGACACATACCAATTTTAAGAGCTAAGAAAGAATATTTGAATGTCAGACGTAATAAAAGGGGGGAAGGAAGCTTCCGCTTGAGGTTGACTTAACCTGAACTTCAATGTGTGCACTCTGCAAAATATAAAATGGCCCAACAAAGAGAAATATTGCTTTGAAGTCCTTTTGACTTTGTGAGTTACATTGCAAACATTAATGACATATAGCAGAGTCTTTGTTGTAAGGCCTCTTTCTGGCCATTTCAAAGTGCAGGCACAATCTGCTCAGGTCCTGTCTGCTTTTCTTTGTCTGAAGCCTTTATGACTCTGCAACCTGTCTCTCTCTATCCAGCCAGTCTGAGCACTTGCCTGTCTGTCTGTCTGTCTGGTCGTATGTGATAGACACAGGCATCTGCAACTTTGACATACTCAAAGTGAATCATGGCAACATCCCCTCAGCATTTATACTGCATGTCTGCTGTTGTTCCCTCCCTGATTTTCACCCTCATGACTTTGCAATTTTTTTGTTCTGCAGCAGAAAGAAACAGGACGGTTTATTCAAACGCTCGGACGCAGATACAATCTTAAGTGGCACGGACTCAACAATGCATTAGCTTCACCTTAACTGTCCTGAACGGGGCTGTTTTAAAAAAAAAAAATAGGGCAGAGCAACAATCCGTGGGAACACTGGCAACCAACAGAAAAAGAGATTGAATCAATATGGAGGTAAATCAGAGTGTTTTTATTTTTACCCCACAGAGCAAGACAATATAAAACAAGTTTAAATCCTCTCACTGAGAGGATCAGAAAAGTCTTGGCCTTTCACAACATGACCAACACGCCCTCAACCCAGACAACACAAAGGTCATTCCACAGTGTATTTTTCCCAAAATGACCCTACGAGATCTCTGAGACAACAATAGCTTTTCTCACCAAGACACAAGATAAGATAAGATATTCCTTTATTAGTTCCATAGTGGGGAAATTTGCATTAATGCAGCAGCAAGTGGACAGTAAAAGACAGAATGAAAAGAGCAGCAATAAGAATAAAAAACAGTAAATAATACATACAAAATAAGAACAAGAAATTGTACATCATTTAAAGGTGGCGGTATGAAGTGGTCATATTCAACTGCATAGATGAAATTGGAGTAATGTACATGAATATTGCACGTAAATGTAATTATTAGTACACATGAAATACTAATAATATTAGAGTATTGGACAGTAAGATTGTTAAAAAACCACCACCTCTAAATAAATCAGTCATGATAAATAAAAATCAAGGGTACAAGAATGAAATCACTAGCTCAAGGGGGACATGTGTCATGTTTAAAACATTTAAACACATCACTTTTAAACAACCATATTTTCTGAACACACAAATATCTCCTGCATTGTTGTTTAAGGTGTTTGAACAACACATCATTGCTGTTGTTTGATACCTTCTCATTACAGTTATGTCTTTTCCAATAAAAACAAACAGTAGTTTTTATAATACACTGCCAGACACTCAACCAGAACAACAACACACACAGCAGAGAATGTAAAGTCTTGTCTTATGGATCGATAATCCCACCTCTCTGTCAAAACTGTGCTGCACATTTACAGTAAGAAGAAGACATAATGGAGCTTGAGTGCTTGAGAAATTGTGCTTACAAATGGTCGTTTTACATCACATGTGCTTTTTGGATTTACTTAACATGTCATCGGAGCTCAAATCTAAGCCTGAGACAGATGGTCTCGGTAAATATGTAAAAATATGAAGAAAATGAGAAACGTTCACAGAGATCTTATTGGCTATTTTATCAGCATGTATGTTCATTTTTTTTTCCATTTAAGACCACATATTCTAATACTGACAATAGTAACCTGCTTGCATAGGAGCTTGCAAACTATAAAACACATTAAAAACTACCATGTCTTGAAGCTAGTGTTTCACAGAAGGGCTCGACTTTTCGTCAGTCAGTAAATAAAACATGGTACTACAAACAGCGAATAAAGCTTCGTCTTTGCCACAGATTCATGGCTGCCAAGACAAAAACTGAACACATGCCATGTCTTTGATCTCGTCCAGTGAAACAGCCAAAGATGCGATGATGGAGCCGACCGGGATGATGCATTGTGATGTCACCTCTGTTTATCTTTCGCCCAGCCGTGATGTTTAATTTATAACCGCGAAGGTCAGACGAACTGCCTTGGCTGGAAACAATAATCATTTATTTTTCACCTTGTGCTCCATATAACATGGAAACGTGTTGCATATTAGAAGACTCATTCATATTTTAGGGGAAAGCCGACGGAGGATTTCGTTGTACATTTATGGTACAAGCCCATCCATTATCACGGCAATTTCTTCTTAAATGGAAATTTGATTCTACAGAGACAACTCAGTCAATTTACTGTTGCACGATGACATGTCTTGGTTTGCCGACCTTTGCTCGGCCTGAGAGAAGCATGCATGTGACTTCGGTATACGTGTTTTTTTGGAAAAATAAACAGACAAAACGTGACAACAGCTGAATTAGTCCACAGAGCATGTTTTGTTGTTTTCTGTCTGTTATTCTCTTTGGGATGGACAGCTTCTATTAAAGCAGTTCGCCGGAGCGGAAGACATTAAGTTCCCCCGTCTCACACCACTTTCATGCACTCTGGCTGTGTTCTGCTGGGCAGTCGTGCAGAACTTGCTCACTGAGGCCATTTGAACCACATCTCCTGGGGAGGACTCTGGGATTCGTGTAATGCATGCCAGTCGGACGTGTAGCCCTTCAGATGGTCTCCTCCTTTGACTTCATGTGTTGTGTTTGATACCAGCTGACATGCTTGTGTTTATTTCACCCTGTTGGCATCAATTGATGTAAGAACTGCATCTTTTTATATATATATATATACATTTACAAGGCCAGTTTATGGAATTCTGACATAAATATATAAATAAACACACACATCAAAACAATGAAAGTGATATTTTTAAAAAAATCCACACTGTTCTACTACATGACCCCAACGTGTTTTTGTTCATGTTTCGCAACTAAAAATGAACAAAAAACACCTTTTAGGTTTGTAATTTAGACACAAAAAGAGTTTGGGGTCATGAAGTGAAGCACAGTTGATCTATTTAAACATTAATTTTGACTGATGTCATCATGAAGCCTTCACTTTTTTTCTTTTTTAAGGGTGCAAACACACAGCGAGGTGAGATCAGTCCATCAAAAATAAAACATGTCAAAATATAGAAACAATACTATAAAGATAGTAATCGCATTCAACACAAAGGGTGTCATTTACATGTTAGCGTGGCTTTGTGGAAAATGATATGTTGAAAAAACATAAAACAAATAGCAGAACATCAAAGAACTGTAAGGTGCAGAGAGGAGATTTATCCATTTGCAGCATTTTATGGCACTGAATCATCCAGTTTCTTCTGTAAAATATATGAAGATTGAGGAGGTGTTTATGTCAAGGCATTCTGGATGTGTGTAAATTGGCCACTTCAAGCCCAATGGGGGTTAAATGAGGAGTTAAAGCCATTTCAGAGTGACTGGAACATTTTGGTTCAGTGTGTTTTTGAGAACATTTGGAAAAAAGGATCTTCAATGGATGTTTTAAGTTCAAATTTATGGATCCTGACATTTGTTCAGGTTATGTATAAATGGGGTGGAAGTGACATAGATTAACCAATTTTCAGAATGATTATTATTCGTTAGAATAATTGGGGTGAAAGAATATTTTTTTGTCATACAGAAAATACTGATAATCCATCTTTTCTTCATTAATTAAATAAGAAGAATGTATGATGATTAGAGAATAACACAAAATGTTAATTGTAATGTTGTACTTCATTTGTGGCTATAGATTTTCTAGAAGGTTCTGTTTGAAAGACAGACAAAGGAACTTCTTTGCAAATTCCCCTTCATTTTTTAGAGGGAAACAAGCTAGCTAACTGTCAACCATATAGTGGCCCTTTTAGAAACTACAGCAGATTTGAATCAATAACCCGTGTTGTGGAGACACTGAATCCAGGCCAGGACAGGAAAGGGACAGCACAGATTGCTACCTGCATGTACAGATGGTGTCGTGTCAGTGGCTCGACTTGTTTCTTGCCCAGTGTGATACATGTTCTCGACAGGCTCCGGTGGCAGACAGACCGAACGTAAGGAACAGGCGGAGCTAAATCAGATTAGGTCCGGCCACAGAGCCAAATGGCACCTCCAGAGCTGCGAAAGTGCCTGTTGTGCAGCTGAAATTCAGTGAATTTCCTCATGGGACTTCTTCTCATCCTGACTACACACCGGTTTCCTGTTTACAAACAATAATGGATGTGTTCCCGGCCGGGGGAGAGAAAACCCATCGCCACAATATCATGATAGCATAATTATGGACTTTGTAAGAATTGAAGACTAAAGCAGCTGCTGGGAAGTAAGTAAAATTAACACTTAGAGGTGAATTTTTACTCACTTGTGCTCCCATTTAAAAAAATATATATTATTTTTTACCTTTACCTTTGATAGACAGCTGTCAGCTCTGAAAACCACAATGACACATGAGCTAATAGCACTGTTAATGCTAACATAGACTGTGTAAATGTAGCTCTACAGGTCATTAAAAATGAACAGTGAGTGACCCAAAGCAACAGACAGCACAGGTTAAAAGCACAGACACCCCTCACACAAGTAATGCAGTTCATAAAATATATATGATTTGCATAAAATTCCTGCTGTTTGACCTCTGACATGATCGGTCCACAAGTCAAAAGCAGAACAATCCCATTCATAACATTAGCATGTATGAAACTTCTGCTGTTTTTCACTGTGTATTTTATGACGACTTAAAAGACTCTTATAAAAGACAAATGATGTGACTGCAGTTATGTTTTCTCTGTAAAAAAAATATTTGTGTAACAACAATGCAATTCACACAGAAAGACATCAGTGCGTACTTTAGCTGTCTGTAACTCTTTAAGTATGTCAGAGGGATCGTCAAAGCCTGAGACGAATGGTCGCACTTGTCATTAGACAGCAGTAACAGTGTAAGCTGCCCTACCTGAAAACAAGTCCTCATTTCTTTAGTTTTAATGCAAAACCATTCACATCCTCCATAAAGTTCATGTCTAAGACTGGATTGCTGGAGTTTATAGCTTCTTTTTGCACTCTGAGGTTTCCTTGCTGGAATAATAAAATATTTTTTCCAGCTATTATATTTAAGTTTGTGCTGTTAAAGGCATGAAAATAACTCCACATGTCGTTCTTCTTAAAAGCTCTCAGTGGTTTCAGTCTGTTTTCCATCCCTTGCACATCTTATCGGTGATTTCAATCAGAAACCCATCTGAAAGATTCACAGTGAATCTGTGTTAAATAACAAAATTTAAGCAGTCAAGGCTCACATTGTCTTTTTTTTATACCTAATTCTTTTATAACAGAGGATGTAAAACCAACAAGGAGTCAGCATTTTAGTCTGACCTTAGACAAAAAAAAGAAATCCTCATCCTCCTTTCAATGTCACATTAAATAGGAGGCAAACAAAGATGAGCAGTTCTGCATGACAATGACAATGAAGTTATCCGGGCTGACAGTGCAAGAACAAGTCAGCAGTGCTACCATATGAAAAGGCCAGTGTGTGCAGCTTGCCCTGCGTTCCCACGCGTGTTGAGACCATTACCGCGCCTGTCCGTCTTACGGGGCTCTTATGATCCGGTCGACTCAATGGCAGGGCCAGTTTTTCATCAGCCTAAAGCGGAACAGCAATTAGACCGCGCAGATCGAAACGATAGATTCAGTGACATCGTCGAGAAAAAAACAAAAAAAAACAAAAAAAAACGATGCTGGCAGACAAGAAGGGCCAGAGCCGAGAGCAGCAGACATGTCCGATCTGTAAAGTGAATGTAATGCTTTAAAATGTCAGGTCCTGATCTGGGCCGACAGTAAACTCCAGCGAAGGCATGTCAGGTTATGCAAAACCGAGTTCCAATGATTCGCCAGCAGCTGATAGTGTCACACTCACTGCGTCAGGCCAATTGTGAGAGATAATATCCCTTTGAATCACTCTGGCTACGAGAGACGAGTTTGAACTCTGACATTTTAACTATTACTGCGATGTCTAATATATTGTCTGTTATTTCAGTGTAGCGGCGATTGAGACCTTGAATGTGATCTATACTCAGCCTGTCTGCCTGTCTCTCTCTCTGTCTCCCTCCATTCACAGCACAGCTGCCTCAGTTCCCATCGCAGCATATGAAGCTATCCAAGTCATAATCACAGATCATTGCGTTTTCCAAGTCACCTCAAACAGTGACACACCCTTTAAATATTCAGTGTTTTAGATGAAATCACGCACAAGACTGAAGGGAAGAAAATCTGCGCCCACTCAAAAGAAAAAGATTGCCGTGAACGAGTCTTGTGCTGAGTAATAACATGACTCATGCTTTCCGATTTGACTTGATTATGAGTGACTTCCTTTAAAAGAGGTGCAAAATAGGATACAACATTACCGACTAATGTGCTTCTACTAAGCTAAAATAAACTGGATAACAATGCATCTGCAACATGACTGTATCTTATTTATTGCATCTAAATTTATACACACTAAAAAAACTGAAACTCAGGCTGAAAACAGTTTTTTTTTCCCCCCTTAATGAGACCTTTTTCTACACCTGCCCAAGGCCAAAATTGTTGACTCAAGCTGTAGTGTTGGTTACGGATGCTGATAACATGCTGGTCAA
The DNA here is from genome assembly GCA_029783645.1 of Ctenochaetus hawaiiensis. Taxonomy (NCBI): domain Eukaryota; kingdom Metazoa; phylum Chordata; class Actinopteri; order Acanthuriformes; family Acanthuridae; genus Ctenochaetus; species Ctenochaetus hawaiiensis. The sequence continues at coordinate 21,020,100 of JAPZDY010000023.1, forward strand.
TTCTGGGCAGACACCAAGCAACCAGTCTTAATTACCCCTGTCTGGTCTTTCGGGCTCTGCTGACAAATGACTCCTGCTATGGATCCAAGGCCAAAAAAAAAAGGCTTCGAGCGAGTCAAGTTTGGGTTAAACTGTTGATAATATGGATGAGCCATTTGTCAAGTTGTCGTGGGCTTTTAAAATGTATTGCTGCCGCTCTCCTTCATGCATGTGCAGCACTGGCTGCAGCTGTCCCTGGCCATCAAGGCAAATTAAGGCTAGGGGAAGTCAATGTCAATCAGCCAGGTTGTCCGCAGAGGAAGGATAAAGCTCATACAGCGCACACGCACAGTGAGAAAACCATGCAAAAAAAAAAAAAAAAAGGAGACACAGCAAGCCAAAATGCAACAAAGAAGTACTAATGAGCAAAAAAAAAATAAGGATATTATAGAGTTAAACCTTGTAATCTTTCCATTCCGGTGTTGTAAATACACCAGGCAGCAAAACTCATTTCACAGATGTCACGAAAAGCAGCACACTAGCCCTCAAAGACTGAAGCAGCCAGTCAAAGTGCAGGAGGTTGGGAGGAAATGAAAACGATAGGACACACATCAAACCCTATTTATCCTACATCCTGCTTCTACAAGCAGCTTGCAGCGCTTCTGGCCAGAAATAAATGGACTCTGCAACAATGACTCTTTCTGGTGTATGGCTGAGAGAATAAAAAAGACATGACGTTAAATCCTGCATGCGCACGCTGAAAGCTGTTTCTGCGGTGTAAAAGGTTATAAACAAGAAGGCAGGTGATGTTTTGAGCACAGCGCTTTTTTTTTTTTGTTTTGTTTTGTTTTTTTTTTTTGCAGTGTCAGTCAGACTTCCCCTTCACAGTCCAAACCCTTGGGCTCCACCTTCCTCCCTCCCTCCTCACCAGCCCGAACTATTCTTCCATCCAAACCGCACTGAGTCGTGAACAACACTTCCTCATATCCAAACAACAGAATAAATCGTCTGTCAGTCATTTTCCCAAAACAACCCATTTGAGGGTACAAAGCAACGGCACATCTATGGGCTTTTTTTAGATCAGCGGGATGAGTTTCTGTCTAGTTGTACGGAACAACACAGCAACTTGGTTAAAGTTAGGGAGAGGTCATTGTCATGGTTAAGTTGGGATGTCAGCTTAGGTGTCAAAGAAACTTTCCGCAAACATCAACACAGTTTCCTGCTGTTTTCTTCTCTTCCTACAGACTTCCTGTGGCAGATTATGATATTTCTGCTGTGCTACTGGATGTACTGTATATGCGACTTTTCCAGAGTCTGCAGTCTCTGTGAATACAGTGCAACCGCAAAAGGTCATTTGTCAGGAAATGTAAACAAAGGTTATTTTGAAATTTTCAACAAATGGCCGACGGTTGCGTGGCGATGGTCAGGGTCTCTCCACTCTGACACGTCAGGTTAAAGGTGCGCTCATTAAAAACAAATGGACTGATGCATCTGCAGGCCTTTAATAGGCTCTTGTTTAGAACAAATGTGGATTGTTTACCTCGCTGCACAGTGAAATTGTTCGGCTTGAAGCTAATGATGTGACCCATAGGTGCTGTTTCGGTAACAGCAACTTAAACCTTCTGCAATGTAGATGTTTCAGTATTAACCTTAAAGTGCAACAGCTTTGTATGAAATTTGTTCTTAAACTGAACAAAAAACACACACTTTTTTCATATTATTGGTATTTTTAATTACTCTGTGATCTTATTGATTTGTTTTTTTATTCATTTTATAGTCACTGTAAATGCATTAGCCAACTGTTATGACGCAAAATATTAAATTTGTTTATCCATCATAGTTTATTTCTGATCAGCTCTCACTCCACAGCTTTTGTTTGGTATTATACAGAACACGGTTGTTAGTCAACACACTGTAGGTAATTTATTTAACAGCTCCCTTTGGGGTTTGTACGCTGCTTCTAGTCTTCACCTCTTAATGGAGACACTAATTCATATTGTTCTAAATTTGGTGTTGCTAATGTAAAGTCAACCAGAAGACAAATTCTCATTCTGCATGACGAGGCGGAGTGTGTCTGATGAACGGTTGGATGACAATTCATGTTGAGAGTTCGGCTGTATGAATCATGTTTAGATTCTGAGGGTCTGAGAGTTTAAACCGAGTGTGAATCCAGCTGCTGTGTATATTTGTCTTAATTAGTTCTCGGTGCTGCGCTGCAGAACCTGCTTTCCATTCTTCAGCATTTTCTGGAGTGACCATTAAATGGAACTGGCTTTGGCTGTTTGTATTCAATTTACATTTCAGCAGTGCTGTTAGTGTGTCAGTCCTCTTGCTCTCACTTTGATTGCTGTGTATTTTCCTGGCCAGTCTAAACCCCCCCCACCCCTCTTTATAGTCTGCTTCACTGAGTGGAAGTCGGCTCTGGCTGCTTCATTAGCTCCCCTCAACAACATAATGCACACACTGTTGTGATGTACATTCCCCCGGCTGATTTGAATGGCGCACACACACAAACACAGTTTTTACTGCAGGAAAGCATCCGCTGTTTCAAAGATGCCCCCACTTGTCACCGTGTTGCGGATCAGCATAAACAAGTTGCGGCTCTCTGCTCTTCAAAAACCATGAACAAGAACATAAGCTGCTTGTCATTTTTTCTTGTCAATGGACTCTTGTCAATCAAGAGTGAAAATGGCCCAATTTTTTACACCTTTCAGTGACAGGCGAGTTAGCGTCAGACACCAAGCTTCGCTGCTGAGTCTGAAACAGTTTGGCAGCAGAGCTGCTGGGTGATTTTTCTACTAAATAAACATCAGTAAAGTGCTTTCAAATACTTGCTGAAACACTGTGTCCTACCATGAAGATACTTGTCTTCAGTGAAAAAGAGAATCTTATTAATTTTAATATATATAAGATTTAGGACATTTAAGAGAGGTCCAACAAGTGTTTCTGAGAACAGACACATAATATTTCACCTGAATTTCTCCCATTTGCTCGGCACATTGTCTCCCAGGACAAGCGGAGGGCAACAATTTTATATTCTCATTGAAACCATACTTGACTTTTTGTTTTGGGTCAAGTTGAAATCATTTTCAATGCACTCAAACACACATTCACAACAACTTTCTATCGCCATGCAAACACAATCAAGTCACCTTTTAAACTTGCATGCTAGTGTACATTTTCACCGTGCTAACTGCAAACAGCTAACAGATAAATGAAAACTTTCTGGCATGCAGTAGTTTTTTTTTTAAATGTCTTGTTGTCAAGGACACAAATTGGCCAGTTTTCAAATGAGATGAACTGATAAGAAAGAGTCTTTGCACTGAATTAATACACTGAATGAATAATTTAAGTGGGGTTTTTTTTTCATACAACCTTTTGATTCAGGTTTTTGTATCCTGCGAATGTTTGGCAGTTTTTAAATCAAAATGTTGTTTATCCTCTTCCAAGAGACACCTATCAGCGACGCCCACAGTAAATCCACATGCGCACAGGCAGCAACACAATGGCTGGCAAACAGGCATACAAAAATGTTCTGTTGTAAAGGAGAAAACGCCAAATTCATGACTGAAAGGTTGGTATTAACAGCATCAGAAGTGAACCAATTCAAAACAGCATTTCACAAAAAAACATGGAAGGGGAAAAAAAAGCATGTATGGAGCATTTTGAATTACATGCCGCACAAATAAATCTGAGCACAAAAGATGAAAATACAGCCTTGAGTCTCCTGCAAACACACCGCACAGTAAATAATTGTTGTTTTTTGAGGAAGCAAGTGGATAACTGTGTCCCAGCACCTACAGCGCAGCTTAAACTCCTCCGGCACTGTACCAGAAGTCTAGCATGGGAACGGGACCATTTTAGATAAGAAACAGGATAATATGCATGTATTATAACAGACATAATAGATATTATGGGTCAAAATTTAGCTGTTGTTAATCAGGAATATTGCTCTATACCGGTGCATACATAGTTTTCTCGTATATGCTGATTATCTTGTCTTTTTCAAAAAGTAGCATTGTTAAATACTGTTTGTAATGCACTCTGGTTATTTAAATGACATTTGAACACACATTTCTCGCACATTTTTAGTTTATTAGCATGTGAAGGGAGGTTATATGGCTTGATTGATTGATTTCCTGCACAGCTTATTAAGTCTGCCTTTCCTTTTCATCCTCATTGTGACTGAAGTCTGAGCAGTTTGTTGGTAAAATCCACGGTGCTGTCCGTGGTGCTGAAACAGCAAACCTCATTGTAATCCACATTATTTTCTGTTCTTCTTCTGTTCTCTCAGTAAGTTTGTCTTAAATCTCAATACAGGCTACGCTTTTTATATAAGTGAACTACAGGTGTTTGCTTTTAACGTGAAAATTAAAAAGATTTACCCCTAGAAACAATTACATTTGATGTTCTTGTGCCATAGTTTACATCCATCTTGCTTTTATCCTGCTATGTTTTTAACTTCTTACCTCCAAAGTATCTAAAATATCTTCCATGTTTTTCATTTTTTTGCGTAGATATTCACTTGTTTCAAACACTAAGCTCGGTATCCAATTATATGGAGATCACAGGAGATGAAACGAGTGGAAATAAAATTAATCAGCTCGGTGAAAACAGAACGACAGGTGACCGAGGTGTCAAAAATAAAATGAGATAAGTTTGCATGGATGAAACTTGTGAATGATGGGTTTGTTTCTATCATTTGTGTGTATAAACCTGTTTCAGTTAATTAAGTTTCTTTATTCTTTGTACCTCCGTTGCCTCCATGTGTGTCAGATGTGAAGCATTTCCTTTAAGCCTCGCTCCTGCATTTCTGATGCTGGTTTGCATAAAGTAACACGACTGAGCCGCACTATAGTGCAACAGAAAATGTGACAGGAGAATCACCTCTGTGACAGTAACAAGTGTTAACTGGACCGGGGACTCAAACGCGTCCCTGTCAGCTCGCGCTTTCATCGGAAACGAATGCATTAAGCTGCGATTGAAATAAAGTGCAGTCGGTGTTGTACATGATATCATGCAGAAACTCGAGAGGAGGAAACATTGTGTAGCATTAATACATTAAACTGAGAAGGAGAAGTGACATAATGGGGCTGCAGTGCATTTTTTTTTTTTTTTTTGTGCCTGCCTTGGTGTCCTTCATTTACCGAGGCTCAGGTCAGCGGTGGCGAGGTGGCATGGCCACTTCCTGTTCCTCTCCCCTGTTTCCTTCAACATCGACCACACTGGGAACAGGATTAAGGTTTCACACCCATACACACACAGTTATTTGGTGCATTTGTTTATGCTTCATGTGCTGCCATGTCTGAGGACTGGCACACACACACACACAGACACACACTTGGGAGATGAGTCATTCCCTTTATGAATCATATTGTCTCCTCTTAAACTTGTGTGGGGTTTAGTGAAAAAAACAGAACTGATTCCAATAATGCATTTTTTATACTGTATTCTCCTCCGATGCAGCAGATTCCAGCAGATGGCCGACACACGAAGGCATGAACTCGCGAAACAACAAGAAGTTATTGATTTATTTATTCAGATTTATTCATTTGAGGCTTCACAGCTGAGTTTTTTTTTTGTTTTTGCGATGAAAAGCTCTTTTGTCAAGACAACATGTTTTAGTTACCGTGTGGTCAAATGTGAATGGGGATTTTTTGTGTGTGTGTGTTTTAGTCATGAGAGATTTGTGCGTCTACGTTTCTGGCTCTCAGCGTCATCATCTTCGTCGCATAGTTGATCCTATACGTTTTGACTCTCGAAACTGCGAGAATTTGTTCTCACACTTCTTATAGTTTCAGGCATTTTCTTGTTAAACAGACAAAAGTTCTGTTTAAATTCAGCTTTTTCGTGCCAAACTGCTTTGTGTGTGTGTGTCCTTGAGGTTGAACAAATACTGTCTGTTGGATGCCTTTTCCTCCTCATGAAACATTTACACAGGCAACGTTTTAAACTATGCAGTTTAATTCCATCTTTGTTCGCTCGCGGTCTTCTTCTTTACTGCCTTTGCAGGTGTATTGCTGCATTTCTTGGCCCTCTTCCTTACCGCCTCAAACAGTCAATCAGTGTGAAACAGTGTGTGAAACATGCAGAATCCACACACACACACACACACACACAACCCACTCAGACAGGAATTACTCCAAAGGATAATAATGGTCAAAAATTCCATAGTAAGTCCATTTAAAAACAGCTCAAATGGAGTTAATGTTATTTGAGTACTCTGGTAAGTATGTAAGTCAATTTAAATAAAATGCATTATGACGTTTGAATCTTTCAGTGTTCCTTGTTCGTTTAACTTAATGTTTTTCATGGTGCAACATAATCTGTAGATAATATGAGCTTTTCATTAAGCAGAGAAAAATATCCAAATCTATCATTTCAATGTTTTGTGGTTGTTTGATTTCCAATAATGCCATGCATCAAGATCTTGGTCTTCCAGAGGCTGCACGAAATGTGTTTGCACTAGGAAATGCTAGAAAATAGAATAAATACATGTGACTTTCTCCTCTGTAATATGACTTTCTCTAAATTAACTGTCTGGCTAATAAGAAGAGAAACAAAATTAAATCTAGTTCCCACTGTGACAATATTACTGCAAAATCCACAGTGTTACAGTGATGACTGAAAGATTCCTCCTTCTATGTATCTGAGGGACTCTGCCAACTTTTCAGTTCATAGTTCATTTTGAAGCCATATTTCTTTTACATACATCCTCTTGTGCTTTTTCTTACTTAGAATTATGAAGGCACAATAGTTGGCTCATTTCATTCCATTTCTTCTATTCATTCATGATTGGTCTGAAAGCAGCTCGGTGAATACAGAAACTCCTTTCAGCGTGCGGTACATAACACAAAATACAACACATTCTGGAAATGTGGCCTCCTGGAAAATAATGTCAATACTGTGAAAGAAGTCAACATGTAACCTTATATGTAGTTTTTGCTTCGAATATAGCGCTCACTTGGGTAAAAGAACACAACAAAAACACAAAGTTTTAATCAGTTTTCTACTTCCATTTTATTTTGTTGTCAGACGGAAAAGTCTTTTTCTCAGTCTGAATCTCTGGTTATAAATTGGTTCATTGGTTTTATTGTAACTGTCTTGTAATTTCGTAAGAATTTCCTACTGAAGTTTCCAGGAAAGGACTGTTTAATTTGGTACAAATCACAGGGAAAATTGAGACTGTGACAATGCATTTGGTGAGTGCCCGTTTATTGGAGTGTGTAAGGAAGAACCACGGAGCGACAGATGCAGAACAGAAGAGTGAGGCTGGATGTAAGTTCTTGATAAACCAGTTCTTTAACTATAAAAGCCGGCAGAAGTCCATTCAAACCCAAGCCGATAAAACCCCTTTGTACTATTTGTTGAATCTTATGTTGCTTATAAAACACAACCAGACAACAATTATCCCTCTTAGCTAATAATGCAAGAAAGCCTGCTGTGAACAGAACCAAACTTTAGGCTACGCTAAATATTAATTGGAATTAATTATAAGTTTAACAATTGAAAACTGTCTCCATGTATAATTAATTCCAAATTATACAGTTCTCTCTCGCTCGCTCTACAGCTTCGCATGTGTTTCCCTCTGGTAGTTCTGTTAAGTATTTTGGAAAGTATTGGACCAGGAAAACAGAAAGTGTTATCCACCTGGATGGGCCCGTTTGTGCTTTTACAGCCTTCGCGGCTCTTTCAAGCATGCGATCAACAAGGTGCTGTAAATGTTCCTCGTTGATCTTGGTCCTTACTGACTCAATGACATCACCGTTTTTCTTTTTTTTTTTGTTGTTTTTTTTGTTGTTGTCCCTTCCATTCGCAGTAAACACTTTAGTGCACGCAAGCCCCAGGAGGTCGGCTGCTCTCTGCAATAGCTGCTAACAGCGTCTGGCACTAAAAATCAAACCACCGTCAATGTCACTCGGATAGGACAGGTTACACTTTATTGAGTTAAACAGCGAACAAACTTCAGTGTTTGGATGCTTTATGGAGTGAGTCATAGCTGTGTAACCAGCTCATGTTAACATAGTTGCTTGTATCGATGTGCATTTTGTTTACAGCTTTTACTTCATCTTTAGGTACATGACAATATCTCCAGTGGATCCATATCTTAGCCCGCAAATCAGTATCAGTCTGCACATAATCTAGTTGAAGTCCATTTGGCATAAATTTCAATCTTTTTGGCAGGAATTTTGTCCATCAACTTTCATTTCTGCTATGGGGGTCAAAAAGAAGCTCATTTCATTTTTGTCCCTCAAGGCCCACATCTCATCCACCCTTCTTTACTTCATCTTATTGATCTTGTATTGATTTTGTGTGAGCGATGAAATGATGATTTGGTAAGTTGCGAGGATGGCCTAGAATTTGAACTCCTTTGTGTTTTTGTGTCCTCTATGCATGTTGGCTGCCAAGGGTTGAAAAGTAAAGGCACCACTTTATCAAAATTGATAGCATACAGGCAGCGAGTGAGCTTATTAAAGCCTGACATATGGTCACTTGCATGAGGGTGATTAGTAACTATTATTAAAAGTATGCAACATGACGCTGCCCTTGATAACGTTGTCCTTAATCTGGACAGTTGCATGAATAATTCTACAGAAACTGGACCAAGAAGGATTTGTTGTCCAGCTCCCATATATGAAATAATTTGTAATACACTGATTATTGTTGTTATGAAGTGTGTGTCACATTAAAATGAGAAAACAGCTGAGTTAAAGGAAGTCGCAACCGCACGTAGGTGTAATTTCAACAAAAAGCAGATTATACAACAGTTATCTTAGATATGTGGTTATCTTTTTTGTTGCAGGCTCTGTTGATACTGCATGTCATTTCAGCTTTAGTTAAATGAGAGTGCAGGTACAAGGTCAGTATGGTGAGAAAGGGCATTACGAGGCTTTTAAAACAACACTTTGTTGGTGGAGAGATTGAATTTATTCGTGTTTAATGCTGATATTCCATCACCAATTCAAAAGATCTGCAAATATCATGATGTAATGTGTTTGTTTATCAAATGTGAGATCAGTCTTCTGCAAAAAAAAAAAAGGTATTTTACTTAATCAAGTCACACAAGGTTTATTTATCAGTGAAGTGGCTCATCAAAAGATGAGTAGAGACCAGCACAGGATTTATTGCATGTTTTATTGGTTTTGTTCGAAACCTTTGAGGCGAACAAAACTCAAGAGAAAAAAAGGAGAGAAACCAACTGCAACCAAGTGAAAAAAAAGAAGCAGCTGAAAAATAGATTTGTATATTCAGGGGTAGAATCAGAACCAGAACCAGAACATCCCTGCACCCGTCCTGTCAGCTGCTCTATATAATACGATGGCACTGACATGTGTCCTTGTGTCTTTGTTCTGATTTAAATTCAGATGAGCAGCAAAAACCTAAAAAACCTTGAAAGAAATCTCACTTTCATATTTGTCCTCATTATGAAATCATCCCCATTTACATAAGTGTCTGTCTTTTGTTTGATTTTCATCTGTGTGGATTGACACACACTCTAGAATAAAAAAAAAATC
>JAPZDY010000023.1:21048639-21064807 GCA_029783645.1 Ctenochaetus hawaiiensis
CGCCGCCCCCCCCCCCCCCCCCCCCCCGCCGCTGACGAGGTGTGGAGTTATTACCACCTCGTTACGTCCTGCAACCCCCACCCCCAACCCGTCTTTGCATGGGGGGGCCTGCGTGTCTCCATCAGTCTGTCCTTATCAATGTGTCTGCTGTCACAGAGGGTGGGAACAAAGGGGGTGGAGGGGTGGAGGGAAAACATCTCAATTCAAAGTAGCCTTCAGATTCTCAGCTCCACTAAAAGCAATTCCACCATGACGCCAGCAAGGCTGAGCTGAACTGTATCAAAGGTGTCAGCTGAGTGCCTGACACAAGCTGTTGGATTTCTGATGGGGTTATTTTCCCAAACACTTACTTGACAGCGCCTGTTTTTTTTTTACAGCCTTACTGGCCTCAAACTCAGGATTTTTTGTTAGGCAGATACATGGAAAGGTTGTTTTATTAATAGGATTTCCTTCAGGTTTAGTTTTTTTTTTCTTTTTTTTTGTGTGCTGACATCTCTTATTCAAGGATGTCAACAAAAAAAAACTGGTAAACAATTTTTCTGGCTATCTTCACCGAGCGTCTTCTCAGGACATTTTCTCTCTCTGTTCATTCGAAATATTCAACTGTCAGGAAAACTAAACCCTACAAACAGAAAGCTGTTCCCTCAATGCGAAACATTTATTTGCGGCGTTGGGTGAAAACGAACAGAGGGATGGGCCATTATTTTGTCCTCGATAAATCCCATGTTCCTCAGATAGACCATTTATTAACAATAATACAGTCCAAAAAACATTTGTACAAAGAAATATTGAGCAAAAAAAAAAAAGGGTCCTTCAGTGTATTTCACAGTAAACAGCCTTGTTGCTTACACAAGCAAACTGACAGAACATATGTCCTGTGTTGTTCAGTCTCATCTTACAGCAGAACCATTAAACTGCCTTATGTACAAGGTCACAGTTGTCTGTCACACTAAAGAGAGAGAGAGGAAGAGGAGGAGGAATGGAAATGGGTGAGTCGTATGAGGGGTATTCAGGATGGCTCGGCCGTCCTCGCTATGATGAAGTGACATTGATTAACTCGCATTAAGACGCAGACGCCTCGCTTCCAGTTTGCTGGAAGGGCAGTCGTTGTCTGTCGAGTCCTTTACGCAGTGAGACACATTGTTGTTCCGGCGCCACCGGTACCGAGTGCTTTGAGGTAATACAAAAGCTGCTTCCTTTAAGTGTTGTTGATGCGGACTTTGAAAGCAGCCGTTCCTGCTGGTATGTATGTAGTTCTCTGATATTTCTGTACATGTATATCAAAGCGAATATGTGTTTATTTCTTTGATAAAATAGAAACAAATCAAAGAGCAATGTGAATAGAGCTTTTGTTGATTGAACATTCTGCCAATAATATGAGTAACATTTGAAAGTAATCAAGTGTTTCTGAAGAAGATTCTTGAGGGTTTAAGGAGAGGTGGTGTCATACACTTTACAGGTTTGTGATGTGTGATATTTATCATTGTATACAACATTTTCCTGACAAATAAAGTCTGTTTTGGTCAGACAGACCCTAAGATATGAGGCCTGGTTCACATGTTCACAGCTTCTTTAAGAAAAAAAAGTGTTTTTCCTCCTTTTTGTTTTCATTTAAAATTTCATCCACACAAGCACCAATAATAAATGTTCACTAAGAGTGAAGTGCAGTTATTTCCCTTCATTATACGTATTAGAGCTGAAGATAAAGTCTGCAAGTCCACACAGGGGTGAAATGTGCATCATCAGACTTAAAACACAGGAAATGATGATGTGTATTCTGTCAAATCAAGGCCAAAAGCTCGTTTTGGGACAACAGGACAACACTTCAAAGTTTCTAAATATCTTCACCCGGGCAGTTCTCCAAAAACTCTGTTTAAAGTGATCCAAAACGCTGTTTGAATGTGGATGATAAGGCTAAACTGAACAGAAAAACCCACTTTTTCAAAATCACCCATACAGAGGAAGCCTGTGTTACAGGTCTCACCCTCGCTTGCTCATCAGGAGCCATTGGGAGCACCTGTGATGATCCTCCTCAGCTGATGGCAATCAGCCTGGCCGAGAGGTTTAAAAAGGAAGCTGATGTTTCCCTGCTCAGTTGGTTGTGTGTCTCCAAGGAGTCAAAACCATTAGTTTCTGTCTGATACTGTGTGTGTATTAAAACTTTTTTTTTTCTTACTTAATTTTAAACAGTCAAGAGGGATTCCTCTTTCAGCTAAGCTCCATTTTATATCATGTTCTTGTCCCCGCCTCCAAATTCTTTGTTGGTCTATCATATGGTAGCATTAATGGGCATTAATGGGTGGTTGTGGGAAGTTTTATATCCTCACAACCATCTTTCCTAGAACCATTTTTGCTTTAATATTTTACTGTTGTTTCTTAAATCTGTGTTTTACATTTTGGTAACAATGCAAAGAAGAATCTCACCTGCTTTTTTTTTGCAGCTGACAAACTGCAGTCAGTAGATGACACGACTTCATTAACGGGGCTCTGTGTAATTAAGCTGACTAATTAAGCTCCACCTTTTTCAAATGACATTTAATCTTGCGGCTGTTAGTTCTTGTAATTAATGGTGTAGTTAGGAATTGTTTTTGTGATCAAAAGTATAGGTATCAAGCTTACATCCCTCCAAACATTCAGTATAATTACAATAACTTAACTACTTTAATACTTTTTGCTGCACATTATGATCAGATGCCTGCAGGTAAAAAACATGGGAGAAGATTTAAAGATTATGGATGAACACAGACACATTTGTGCTTAACAGCTGAATATTTTTTTTCCATCTCAGCTTACTGTGTTTCCCTCCTATAAAACGCTGCTGGTCCGCACTGATGTGTGGCCATAACGACATGCTATAGTAATGATGGTGCATTTAAAGATAACAATTTCATTAAGCTTAAATAAATCAATTTAGGAAGGCAAAATTAAAATTACCCAGCTATGAAAAATTTCAGGCAGTTGCGTATTAGCAATCTGTAATTAAAGTGAAATGTAAAACCAGTTAGTCATGGCTCATTAAAGGCAAGAAACCCACTTGAAACTTTGGTTCAAGGAGGATTTAGAGGTTCAATGCAGAATATGTTTAAGTGGTAAATAGAAGCTCTGGAGTTTTTTGTGACCAAATGTTTGCAAAAAACTGTTTTTGATCAGACTAAGTGGAGATAATTGGCTGTGATCTTGATGCAGACCTGATCAAAAAAGGTTTTCTTTCTCTTAGAGAATACAAAGTTGTGTTAAATTCCTTTTTTAAATGCTGTCTTGTAACTATACATTAAATCCTGCACTCTTAATTTTGGATTTTCATTTCTTAGGAATATCTGTACATTTTATCCCCCAGGGCCATCTCCACTTAAAAAAACCTGTACAAATTAACCCTTGTCTGTCTTTTTTAGTTGTTTTTTTTCTGCAGTCTGCTTTTCATTTGTTGATTTATATCTGATAATGACAAATGAAGAGAGACAGAAAAAGGGTCGGACATGGAAGCACAGGAACCTGAGTCACTGCGGTAAAGACTCAGCCTTGCCTCCACGCTCCTCCAGCAGGGCGCCCTGACCCCTCGGTGTCTTTTGGATATAGGATGGGAAATGAGAGACTCATGCCAGTTGAATGTTAGCATGAGAAGGACATTTGCTTTTTTTGTAATACCCAGGGTACTGCTGTGACCAGCCATGCTGGAAGGACAAGAGCTTGGCAATAAAGTGCAAGGACATCGTGCCCCCCACCACCACCACCACCACACACACACACCCACCCTCATCCTGCTCACCCCTCCCCACCCACAATGAGGAGGGAAATGATGCGTTAAACACGATGGAGCCACTCGTTCTATAAAACAGCGACATGAAGGAGAGGAGATATTGGCTGATTTTAAAATGAAAAAAAAAAAGGCAGAAATGACAACTTGTTATTCACAGTTCTCAGACGCCGTGCCGGTTTTACGCCTGTTTTTACGAGCAGCACAACTGGGCACGATGATCAAACAGCCCCACCAATCTTCTCCACGTGGCAGATGCAGTCAAAAGATGCAGCTTAAGTAGCTGGTCAAAAATTCATCATCAACTTAAAATGGGCATCATGGTTGGCACTGCTGCTTCCAGCTCAGGCTACAGTGTGGTGCTCTTAAAAGATTCAGCTGCATAAACAAACGAACAAAACGTATTCAAACATCTCCTCACACGTCTGAAGGCACCTTAGAAATACAAAAGTACGCTGCTTCAGTTAATCTCTGTGCTCTGAGGAGTCTGTAAGAGTCTCTGTGAAAGCTGCAGGTACATTTGCAGAAATATCCCACACAGGAAAACATGACAAAAAGATGCACAATGTAAGAAAGCAGGGCCTAAATAATCAGAGATTGAAGCAAAAAATTGAATTTCTAAACCTTATTTGTCAGCTGGAAAAAGAACAGTGGATGTGGAGAAGAACTGGGAAAAAACTAGACTGAGAGACGCTGAATTTCTTCTTCTCCTGGTCTTGTTTTAATTGCATTCAGCCTCATTTTTTCTTCACCCATTAGTTGATAACAGTCACCTCTATTTTTACACTGTTTTAAAATCTGTAAAATGTCAGTCGAAGAGCAAAACTATAATGTCAGCATCTTTAATTAAACTTTATTTTCTCTGTGTATACATGTGTGAAAAAACATCTGAGTGTAAGTCCACTGTCGCTGTTTGCATTGTTAATTAAATTTTCCGGTGGTAACACCAGGAATAACACAAATCAGAGAGCGAGGAAGGAAGTTGGTGAATGTGACCAGAAGCAGCGTGAATACGACGTTTGAAAACATTTCTGCCTGAGTCAGTCGGACACATTTTCTCCGGCCATGGTGGCTATTTAACAATGAAACAAACAACTCTGGTGAGCCCACATTATTTCACAATATCATCAAAATACATCTCTTTTGGATTCATAGTTTAGTGGCAGAAATTTCACATCTTGTGTTTAATAATTTGGACCTTCAGTATTTAAATCAAGTAGCATGTAAAGAATAAGATTTCATATTTAGCTAGCTTCATGTATTTCAATGTCAGATAACATATTAATTCAGCTTTTATGCAAATCAAAAAGGATCAAAGTCTGCAGAAGTCCAGTTTTTTAGGACTTTGATCAGGAACAGAAATGACTTGACCTGGACGTTCCTTTCATTGACTCCAATTTGAAGATGATTTCCCTGAGCTGATGTTTTGAAAAATGACGATGCAGCTGCACCAGGTGGACAACAGGACACAAAACACTCCTGCAGCCACATCACAACCTGCCTGGATCTCAGTTAAGATGTTTTACTTACCGAGATAATCGCTGATAATAACAGCAAAAGTCATGAAAATACAGGTCAGATCGTAAACAGTGAATAATATTTATCCATCGCACCACACAGGGTGACGTTTTGATGTTCCTGCAGAAAAGACCTTAAGTTTGTTGAGTTTTTTTTCCCAGCCAACATGAGACAGTCTTTTGTCTTTCTCTGCCGAAAGCACAAACACAGTAAATATTCCTAATTGCCCTCAGGACAAAGCAATAAAGACGTGCGCCTTGCTGTTATTTCGTGTCCTGCACCGTTTTTGCCCGAGGGCCCCCAAAGTCGTCATTCAGCAGTAAACAGACAGCGTTATTAAAATTTTACTCAAACACACCGGGGCGGCTAATGAACCTGGTCATGGCTGAACGCCTGTGCGCAATCGCTGCACATTTAAAGTCTGTTTCCTTCATTTGTGCAGCCTCCGTTCCAGTAGATGTGATATTTTAAGATGAAAACGACCTGGTCACCAGCTGCTTACGCCTCAACGTCCAAACTGAATCCAACCTCATGAAAAACGAGAGAACGCCACGGTACAAATAGACATTTCATTTCAGAGAACTGTGAGTCAGTTTGGACAGATTGTCTGCTGCCTCCAGACAAGACAGGTACATGAAAGCTCGGGTGTTTGTTGTGCAGACAGCGATAGCGTCAGGGTCTATTGATTTAGCAGCCAACTCCTGGCATAATCAAAGCCCATCCCAGAGGCAGCGCAGTCACTGCTTCACTGCACTCCAATCATATTTGCGCTTGATCACATCCCAAAGAGCTTGTCACCTCAGTGTTTTGTGACACTTAAACCCAATATATACACCCCCAACTTGTAAAATGGAAGTTGACCTTCTCCCCAGGTAAACTGCAAGCTCCAGTGCCCTTTGAATGAGATGTTTTTCTCACCTTGGCACCATGAAACCCTGGTTAATGCCGTGCATTATTCCGCTAAAACACTAAAGAAAGCATGAAACAAGCCTGACCCGGTGTGGTAAATTTGAGTTTAGTAAAGGGGCTTGTAAATGAGTCCAGTCCAGGCAATTTAATTGACATCACATGGATTTTCACATCTTTTCAAAGCACAAGCAAGTAAGGCAAAGTAATCAGCAGCATACTTGTGTGTGTGTGTATGTGTGCTGAACAGACACAAGGCAAGGAAACAGCAGGGACTCTTTACAGTACAAACACACAGATGTTAAGGATGTTGACGCTACAGATGGAGGCATATTGGATCTCTTACAAGGATTATAAACATTAGCTCATGCCTTAGTTTCACTTGAATCCCCGCCTTTTCCTTAAAACTCACCTTGTGACGGACCTGATTACATGACCATCATGAAAAAAATGAAAAAAAAAAAACCAACTTGTTTATTGTGCGGGTTAAAATAAACAAGTGTGCAGACGCGGCGCGCGAGGGAGCGAGGCTTTGATCTGCTATGCATTGAAGTTAAGTAGGTCTAAACTATATGATTAATAATTCAAAAGTTTTCTCAGTGTTCTATAAATTCAAAACGTCTGCTTATGAATGTTTACCATGCGGCTTTGCGTTATGCTGCACACTGTAGACCTCCACATGTAATATTCTTGTGCCCTGGATGCATTTATTTCATTGCTCTGTTTACCAGACTGTAAACATAAATACACATCTGGGGAAATGGGGAAAAAATTACCTATATAGGAGGCTGCGAAAACGAGATTTGTTGAGAGTTAGCTCAAGCTGTCTGGAGTGTTCAGCATCAGTGAGCTTCAACCAATGGAAACTCCTCAGAGACGAAGCAGTATCTCTCTCCTGTCTATCCAACTGCCCCGGACCGGTATTATTTAGCTTCTGGTCCTCTCAGTCTCTCCTCGCTCAACTCTTCACTCGTCTTTTTTTGTAAAATCCATTCTTTTCGCATTTCTGCTGCAATGTCTTTGAATTCACAAGGTGCGTGCTCGAGAACAGACAAAAAGTTTCAAAAAGTTTCTCGAAGTTCCTCTCCAAAGGAAGGCACATCATGATTCAGTTTTGTTTGCAAACTGGAAAGTGATGCATGTTGGACATTTGCAGTTTTTCTCTTTTTTTTTTTCTCCTCAGGCAAATCCAGACTGTTGGCTTTAGAAAATATCAATGAAGCAGCGCCACATCTCTGCAATGTCACTGTTAAATGGAGCATGTCACATACAGGCTTGACCCTGGAAAAAAGGAATTGATTGATAGACGGTCGGATGGATTAATGACAGACAGCATTCCACAGGAGACCGGCTGGCAAGAAGACATCTCCGGTAAACTGTGTACGAATCGCCATTCCAGTCAACATGCCCCTTTCTGTCAACCTGCATCTGGCTGGTGGGGCAAGTGATTGATGACAGCTGTCAGTCCGCTATCCACTCCACCTTGTCACCCCCGCCGGTTGCAACCTCTGCCTCGGTAAGAGTCCATCTCCTTCTCTTGGCAGGTTTGACAGAGTGGAGCCACATCGAATCTAGGTCTCATCCACCCAATCAACAACAGCTGTCCCTTCCTTCCCTTCAAAAACCCCTGTGACAAAAAGGAAAAATAAAAAAACTGGGAGTGAGGGCTTGCAAGAATGTGGATGCATTCTGATTGAAGTGTGATCAGTTTTCCAAGACAAGTACGATATTTGGACACTCAGACATGCTTTAACAGCCATCGCACTGCACAGAGAGGCACAGCAGCTCACAGTGAGAATTGTGATTTAGCTGCTGAAAGTGAAAGAGACAGTGAGACTGAAAGAAAAAAAAAAGGGGAAAGTCAGACAGGCAATGTCAAGTTAAAAAAAAGACAGAGCCGCTGATCATTACACACCAAATGCGGTTTGGCTGTAAGTAAACCTTCCAGGATGACGACTGAAAGGCTTTGAATGTCATTAATTAATTAGTCTAAGTAAGATCACAGGCCCCAACTTCCACATCAAAGAAAGTAGCTTTACTTTCATTTTGCTAGCAGCGGCGGCGGGGAGAAGGAGGATGCAGCAGTGTGGAAGGGTTATGCTTTCTTGCTTGTGGAGTTAAAAACAGTCCACCGAACACACAAAAGGCAAATACAATAAAGACATTAAAAACTGTGCAGTTTTGCAACATATCAAGGCACTAAAGTGTCACACGGATTGCAGGTGAACTGCAGTGAGTCTTGAATCAGGCACCAGAGGCCGGTGAAAACAATCCTGGCCTGCATGATAAACATATAAAAAAAGATAAACATCTGTCTGGTTATTAAATAAGGGTGGATTTTGTACTTTTATATGACTCAGGAGGTCTGTACTTATTTTGCAATGCAGATACTTTTTGTAAAAAAAAAACAAAAAAAAATTCTTTATTTTCTGAGGATTTGCATTCCCAGTAGGAAATGACATATGCTCTTTCTAATAACAATCTTTATCACACACCTTTAAAATTTTGCAGGTATGAGTCATGGCGCTCGGTTTACCATCTGTTTTGCACCCACATCGACCTCATCAGCCGCACAACTTTTTCGACTGCCAGCTGCCCATTGGCTGAGAGCCACAGATGCACTATTAAAAACTCACCGTCTAACTATAACATATGTAATACTGTTTTATAGAAATTATCCACCTGAGCACAGCAGAAACACTGACACCTTGCACAGGAACCTTTCTCACAGCAGAATATGATACAAGCAATGCTGTGATGGCATCAGTGTGGTGTTGCTTTAACTGTTGTTGCTGCTTCAATGCACTTGATGATTAATGAAATTGATGATTGATTATCCATAAAATATCTCTATATACTTTGCCCAAACAGACTGTTACAGGGCCAGACTGCGTAATGATTAATGTACCAGTCTATCAATAAATCTGACCTTCCAACTATGCAGACAAGTTTTATTATACGGACTTTATACGTTCACATTACATAAAGCAAGACTAACATTCTCTAAGTTTTAAGGTCTTTCTGCTCGAATAGATCAAAAGGCCAGTATTCATTTATTTAGTTCTGCAGGGTTCGCATGTTCCTTGATGGAACAAATGCAGAAAAACAGCAAAATGTTTGTCAGATTTGAATTTGCAAATTTTTTTAACTTTTGTAGTACGTTAGTACATCATTGTGTTCCTTCCTTGTACTCATTAAATAAAGGCTTAAAGGCATGCCAGGAAATATCTTTGTGTGAAAAAAAATAGACCCATTTTATCAGCGCAAATCACAAAGAAACACTACAACAGATAATAATGTTTTTATCCTTCTTAACTCAGGCTTTGTAGATTAAATTTTTTTTTTTTTCCCACAAATTTAATT
The DNA here is from genome assembly GCA_029783645.1 of Ctenochaetus hawaiiensis. NCBI lineage: Eukaryota > Metazoa > Chordata > Actinopteri > Acanthuriformes > Acanthuridae > Ctenochaetus > Ctenochaetus hawaiiensis. Next base: position 21,058,181 of record JAPZDY010000023.1, read on the forward strand.
CCACGGACACCAGCAGAAACTCAATTCCTCTCACAGGAAGTGGTAACACTTAAAAGAAAAGAGGAAAACTGATTCCTTCAAAGAGACGACTGGACCTCTGATTGTTAATTTATCTCACTATTTGAAGTTTTAAAAGTCCTTGTTTGAAATTAGTGAAGCTTTAAATTTATCAATAAAAGAGTAAAACCATTATCAGCTTAAACACGTACTGCACAGATTCGTCTTCTGTACTACATTATTGAAACCTCATCAGTATCAGATTTAATATCTTGAGGTCAAAACTGCTCTTTGTATGTCTCCGTTTCTCCGTTAGCCTTCTGTCATGTATCAACTCATGAGATAAAGTTGTGCAGGTGAGGATCAAGTGAAGCCCTGAGAGGAAAAAATTACAGGCTTTTAAAGTTTCAATTTCAAGATGAGCGATAATTCCAACTCTTTAGATATAAAGTGTGTCAGTTGCTGTGCAGCTAACAGTTAAAAACACTGACAGTTATACTTCCTGTAATGTGAAACGGCCTCTCAGGACCACTTGGAATTAACTGAGAGTATATCTACTTTTTAGAAAGTCACAACACACTGATGGAGCTATTTATCTCAAGGCCTCCAGTCGTAATGCTTCATATATCTGAGGGTGAAATGATGCAGATTCTCTCTGGACTCGGTTGTTAGCAGCAGATATGGCTGCTTATATGTGTGTGTTCCCTCTGGTGACTTTTGTCGCAGGGGGATTAAAAACATAAATATGGTCGGGAAATCCAATAACCATGTGCAGTGAAGGGAGAATATGCATCATCTTCACATCGCAAACACAAAATGTCAGCAAGCATAGCTGCTGCTGTAACCTTGACAATGACAATAATGGCTATTAAAATGGCAATAGTGACGGCTTTAGCCTGCAGGATTACCATGTCTGATCTGTCTGTACAACTGTACTGGAGTCATCAGTGGCTGGAATCATAAACCCCATTACAGGTGCCATCATAACGCCACCACAGCCTGAGATTGATTACCTCATAAACATCGTTTACAGAGAGTAATATTCAGCTTCCACAAAAGCTAACCAGGCTAACACGAGGTGCAGAGTAATATCCGAACCTGCACTACAGCCCCTTATAAAGCAGGATTACCTCCAGTAATCTTGTTATCCAAAACAAAAGTGTTTATATTTGCATGTTGAAAAGAACCTTAATTTAATTTTCCTGAAGTTACTGGCCATGATGCCGACATAACCGCTGCCCTCAGGTGATTGGCTGTAACCTTTGATTAAAGCTTGCATGGCAGATTACGCCACTAAGTGATCATTTTAGCCAATTCTTCCAAAACACAAGGTGTGATTTAAAAACGACGGCAGTGTAAATAAAGGAAACACCACAAACTGTTATCTGCATCGCTTTCGGAGCTAAACTGCTTAATGTTTCAGTGACTTCTTAGCTCGTGCTACTTGTTCAGCCAGTGACAGGCTATTTTTGACTTGGATTATTCAAAACCGAGGCTGCTGATGTGTGCGTGCATGTGCTTCGTCTGTGCGGAGCCATCTGCTAACAAAGCAACTACTGTGCATCTGAGTGGCAAGACCGACAAAATTCCTGCAACCATTTCTGCAGTTTCCAAACTGCTGATTACCGAGGAGTGTGCTCTAAGCATGCAATAAAGCGCCCAGCGCCCAAAATACGGGTCTGCTGAGGACAAGGCTATGAATGCATGACAGGGGGATGCAGGGAGCTCTTGGCCGACTCTACGGTCAAATCAATACAAATGAAGATGTCTTTTTGAAATAGGGCAGCGGGCCTTTGCTTCTTCTTGATTTGGCTCCCCTAATGGATCAATTTGACGGGGTCGCGTGTGAGGCGGGTCCACAAACACAAGTCACTTAAGCATAAAACTGACACTGGCTATGCTCCATCCCGGAGTTTTGTCCATTTGATAGTGCCCCCCACCCCCCCACCCCCTCACAGATCTTAGGTGATTGGACATAAAGCCTTCCCTCTTTATAACCTTGTTATTTACACTCAGTAATTCTAGTAGATCTCCGGAGGCAGGAGAGAAGGGGTTTTGTGTATGTGTGCGTGTGTGTGTTTGTGTGAAGGGATTTAAGTGCCAGCACAGCAAACAAAGACTGAATGCAGCACACGTTTAATTAGGTGCATCAGCTTTAATGGCAGTAAATATCAAAGCTGATATCAGTTTGAATTTGGATTAGACGTATTATCATGAGAGGGTGCAGTGCAGTAATCAATGGGAGAATCAGTGTTGGAGGTAATTACAAATGCAGCATATCACAGAGTTTATTTTGTTAGCTGTGAGAAGTGCGGGGCTTGCACTTCATTTACAGCTTTTCACTGTTTGTCTTTGACTCGGTTACAGTAAATTCTGTCCCATTAGCATTCAAAGTGTGCTTATTAAAAAGAGAAAACACCTCTGCCTTTACGTTAATCTAAGTTGCTGCTTGAAACGGACAGCGTAATTGTTTTTTTGTGAGTGTGAACAAACACCTTCCCCTGAAATTCAAACACAGACTGAAACAGACTGAAACACCTCCACTGACGTCCTCTGTTAAACTCTGGAAATGGAAAACAAGTGCTGACAGTTAGCATGTTGGGTCTTTAATAGATTTTTTTTGCAGTTCTGGTGTTTTGTTTTTGCTATGTGTGGGTGCTCATACTTTGCGTGACAGATATTTTTCCCTGCAGAGAGTGATAAAGTAAATGTTATCTCATCTATTTTTCAAATCTCAGTGAGTAATTACATCTAAATTCAACTGCAAAGGGTTTACTATGATATGGGTAAAAGGTATCAAAGTGCAAAATGTACAGTACTCGTTTCTGCAGGAATATAGCTGCTATCAGAGGCATCTCTGGAATCCATTACTCGTGAATTTGTTTCACTGTGCTCAGAATAAAAATGAGTCGAGTCTGTTTTTTTAAATGAATACCTGACATTATTCCAGGACCTCACACTCATCAACTCACAGGATTGTTAGTTCATCTGATGCTTGATTTTAATGTTTTTTTCTCTCCCTTAATAAATGGTCACATTAGTGTGTATGATTAAACTGATTGTTTGTAGTGACAAACTAACAGATCATTTTCACCTGACACTGCAGTCCACCTTCGCTCTACAGTGTTTTAGCATCCTTTAGTTCATTATTTTGCAGCTCACAAATGTACTGTTTTTTTGCTTCAGGCTTGCTGCTCTCTGAAACCTTGTTTCCTAGTGGCAGAAAGAGGCTTTATTCCACCAAAAAAAGCTCTGATAAACCTACTTTACACTACCTGCCGGTGCTAAAATACAGACTCATAAATACTAACTATGAAAGAGTCACTGGAGACCAAAACAGAGGAAAGCTAGTAAGTAATTGCTTGGATGAAATTTTCCTTAATGAACAACTTTTTTAAGATTTTCAAACTACATTTATTAAAAACTTCATTAACAACAATATGAATAAGTTTGTGCATGTGTGGGATTTTCCTTCCATAGCCGTGAATTTACAGAAAAGTATCTGCAAGTCTGCAGTTCTCATTAGTTCTACAGAGTTTTTGAGCCACATTTAGCTCTGTTTGGTTTTTAAAGACACACAACTCATTGATATGTGTTCAAGAACATGTAAATAAGCAGATTTTTGCTTAAATAGTACGTCCATAATAGTGATAATATATCAAATGTATTGTTTTTGGCTTTTTACAGCCCTTTAAAATTGAAAAAAAAAGGATTGAAGCGACTTTAAACACTGATGGGCTTTCTGAAAAATCCTTGAGGGGATAAATAACATTTTGTGCTCAAATGTCGACAATATGACCGCCAATGTTGTATTAAACACCAGATAGAAGCAGCTTACAATTAAAAAAAAAAAAACATTTTGTTGTCAAGCTAATCTTTAAAAAAAAAAAATGCATATTTACAGTTCAAATAAACACAGAAGGTATCGCATCACAGCCGAGGAGGCAGGACGAGCTTTGTTCTCGATCGTGTCTGCAGAAAGAAAAGCCGCAGAAAACGTTCACTTATACCAACAGTTTTCTTTAACTGTAAGAATAACACACAGAGCTAAAAATCAGTATTATCCCCCTTTTAAGCCGTCGTCAACTATAGACAAGAAATACTCCATCAAGCTTCGGGGAATTGTAATACTCCCACACAGACTGTGCAGTATTGAATAACAGCCTGATTTAAGTGCCCATCACTGTCCTAATTGGTTTCCTCTGGCTCCGTGTCGACTCTGCTTTCTCAATCTCTCTCTAACGTTCTGACCATCTCTTTCTCTCTCTCTCTCTGTGAGTCTCCTTCCCTGAGGCATCGGCCACATCTCTCCTGCACCATCCCGCCCTACAGTACCTGCCTGGTCTTATATCTCTGCTGCCTCGCTCTCGCTCCACAGTGACTATGATTAAAGTGGGGCCAGGTACCACTTACATTGATCAGTCCTCATTCAGCAAACTTCTGACCGCAACAGCCCAGCATTAAAGCAACCCTTTCAAGAGCGTATTTTATTTTGACAGCCCGTTTTATCTCCTCAGTGGATGTCCTCTCATATTGATTGCATTACAAATGAACACTGGACTTCATGGTTGGAGCTACCAACACCATTAAAACATTGAGTGTTGTGGTGTTCTCTTATAGAAATATCATTTTTACATGAATTAAATAGACTCTCAGTATAATTATAAAGTGTTCTCTGCCTCCCCTAAAGTAGGGTTGTATCATTTTGACACACCTGTTTAGTCTGTGTTTACTTCTGCCTGCATTATTTTATTTTTCATGCACAAAAATGCAATTTATTAAAATAAATAGGTCAATCTGAATTCATTTCACTGGTCACATCCTTAGAAAACGGGAGATAATGAGAAATATTATAATATTTTAATGTAGATATGAAAAACAGATATTAAAATGCATGATTGTGTCTGTCATATATGCAAGTACAAGCACACATTGGGCCTCACGTGCAGCTCTGGAGGACGGCATCTGACTTTCAATGGACAGTAGATACCATTAGGCCACCACTGTGTGTACTGAGGCAGCATGGCACACGGCGTGGAACAAAAGAAATAAAGCTCATTCGAGTGTAAAAAGAACCTCAAATAAACCTTTTGTGTCTCTCAAAAGTCAGCCTGCCCTTCATTGTCGGTGCAGCAGCTGCAGGCTTTGCAGAAATAGCTACAGCAAGCTTAGTCATGATAACCTCAGGTACATTGTAAATGTTAACGTACATTTCTCAGCTATCAGCTGCAGCATTTCTGTGGTTGGTGTCACCCTCGGGGCTTCACCTACTGTACGGCACCGTTTGTCCTCGCTGAGGTGCATTTAGCAAATCAAATGTACTTGAATTATGTTCCTATGAATACTTACTGTGTGACTGTTATAGCTCGAGATTTATTGTGTTCAAATACAAAACTGTATGCTGTTACAGAGTTCCAGCTAACAGACTTTTTTTATGCATTAATTAATCTGACAAAAAATAGAAATTTATGATTTAAAAAATACAAGTCATAACATTAAACAGTCCCATCTTTAAATTTCTTGGTCTGTTAAACTGACAAAAGCCCAAAGACATTTAATATAATAATTAAAGGACCAAAAAACTGCAAATAAAAGTCATAATCAGTACATTTCTGTCACTTTTACTTCAAATTAAAAAATCAAGTAGTGATATGTAGTTGATGCTACTTAGACCTAAAGTACAAAACTGTTATGCTTTGAACCAAGTCCAGTTTAAAAATTAATGCCAAATCCAGTTGAGTATAAATATATTTTAACATTTTCTCTGTTATTCAAACTTGAAGCCACAAACTTTAAGCTGTAAAACCCAGTTTCAATTTAGCTGCCGCTCCAGCTAACAACTGTGTCCCAGATAAGAAACCATGAATGTGCTAATAAAATATGTTAAGTCCACACACTTGCAGAGACTTCCGCTGCTTCCTGTCGGTATCAGGTGATTGACAGGAAGTGGAGCATAACATTTTTTGTGCACTTATATAAAAAACAGTTGAGCAAAATAAAACAGCACACAAACAGTGACAAACCCAAATTTAGGCTCAGTGTTTGCTGTGATGAATTATTTCAGTCCAGTGGAGGTTGTTTTTGTTACTGTTGGTACTGTAGAAGACTGAACGGCAAAAACTGGGGAAAAATAAGACACATCTAGATGAATATATGCATACATGAAGAAGAATAAGGACAAGAACAGCCAAGTATCAGTCACAGTCATGATACTAGTTATAAAATTAAGAATAAAAATTGAATGTTTGCATTTCAATTCCTTTCAAAATATATGTTACATATTATAACTAACAGTTCACATATTAAATATTACTCGGTTCTGTACGTATAAGCATCAAGTTTATTAATAAATAAATATAATAACACATCTAATATCAAATTCAAATTGATAAACTCTTCTTTCAAATGAAAAGAAAATGTATACAAATATTACGACCCTCCGGATCAATGCAGAGTGCATTACAACAAAATGATGGAATGGATCGATACCTCTGCAGAATACAGTGCATAAACAACTGCCAATGGATACAGCTCTTAATGGAGGCAAAACTGAGCCGCTCTCCATATTACAGTGATGCAGCAATAGATGCAAGATGAGCGGGGCTGGGGGGGGGGGGGGGGGGTTAGTAA
>JAPZDY010000023.1:21072551-21088782 GCA_029783645.1 Ctenochaetus hawaiiensis
ATTTCCTCCGTGTAAAGACGCTTAAGTGGCAGCCTGCGTACAGTATATAATGGTGAGGTTTCCAGCGGCGCTGTCAGCCATAAATATGAGGTTTTTATATAACAGCCAAAACACTGTCTCATATTGAAACACTGCATGTAAAACAAGGTGTTACCCGTGATGGCGTTCGCATTATGGTCAGTTAAATCACACGCTGCCAAACTCCGTGTGAGGATCCTCTGCTGGCTTTAACACTGATGTCTGACATTAATCTAACACTTGGCTGTCATTTTGGAGTTTATAGATATTAAGAAAGTTCTTTACATTAAGTAATTTAATTTTTTTCTACAGATTGAACACATCATAACTCAATGCAGCCCAGAGATAATGAGAAGCACAAGCTTCTGCAGCTCAGTGAGACCCCGAACCTTCACATTCGAAAGCCTGTTATGACTCTTGTTCTTGTTCTGAATTTAGTTTTCTCATGTTGTTAGTCAGTGTCTCCGTTTACACTCTTTAAATAGTGCGACATTTATTAATGCTGGCGTGAATGCTTCAACACTCGCCACAACAAAAACATTTCACGATCATATTTTTCACATCAGCTCAGTCAACTAAGGAGACAGCCGGAGATTATTAACAGTAACAGCAAGAGGTGAAACATCCCGTCGTTATCAGCAACAGACACAAAAACTATTGCTATTGTTGTGCAGGAGAAACAGTTTCATTGTCATTTTCAAGTGATAGGCAAATAACAATAACAATAAAATCCCTGAACTTCACTTCCATCCCAGAAACATCCTGAAGGACATGTTTGTCCGTCCTGAATAAACTGTGTTGTTGAAGGGAGACGCCCTCAGTCACAAGCAATAAAGATTTTAACGTCCATGTGACCTGAGCTTGTCATTGATGCACTTTTTGTCCACTTTTTCACTTTTTTTTAAAGTTTTTCAACTAAGGTTCCAGTGCATTTTTTTAACTTACATCCGCATATTTACTTACATCCTGGAGAAGTGTTATAATGGAAATCTTTCCCAGAGTGTTTACTTCTGTCTTCTGCAGGGCTGAATATGGAGATGCACCATGTTATTGTTGTTCACACGGTGTCTTTCTGACTAGATTCATGCTTTGACTCTGAAAGACAATCTTCCATGAGGCTAAAAAGACGCCAGCTCTGTGTTTTTTTTTTTTTTTTGCTCATTCTTCCAGTTTCTTTGAGTCGTGAAAGAAAAGTGCAATCTGTTTCAGTGATTACTGGCTGACTCCCAACAAACCAGCAACGCTGAAGTGCTGCTGGTGTCTTACCTCCATTTTTACAGGAGCTTTTCCTCTAAATTGTCCCGTGGCCTCTTTCAATGGAAAAAAAAAATGATGCATTTCTGTGTCTTTTATGTCTGTTGTTGTTGTTACGTTTGTCTATAACAATACATGAAGACCACGCCGTGGAACAGCTTGATAATGTCGACATGTGCTGCAGGAACGAGATGCCTCGCAGCCCATCAAATGGCGTGAAAACATCTGTCATGTGGATGAAATGGCAAACATAAGGGACACTTATGGATTTATATTTAAATCAATTCTTTGGATTATGAAAGCTTCCTGTTCAAAACCTTCATACACTACCTTCAAACCAAGGACACTTCCTAAGCCATCAAAACCTGGAACAATGACCAGATTTGATGTATTTTCACCTTAGGAATCAATACACATTACAATGTGGAAAACAGCTGTTCCACATTGTTACATTTCTGCAGAGAAAATCCAGGTTCTTGCAGGAAAAAGTCATCCTTCATGCTTTCAGACCAGATATTTAATTCGGCTGACTGGGTGTGAGGCTCCAAAATTTGTCATTTACATATTCATTTGCATGTGGCAGTAGATCTGTTTCAGTGTGATTCTGTTAGGCTGCAGTGTGTCTGGTGGCTCTGCATACATTGTGAAATGTAAATGTCACTGCATGTTGGAAAAGGACCCAAGCAAAAAATGTGTTTCAGCACCGGTTCAATTCAGGAACAATGTTGACTTGATTCATCTGTTTATTGGTTTTGTTTGTCCTTCCATCCATCCATCCATCCATCCATGGCCTGGTTGTTGTCTTAACTTTCACATGGAGTTTAGACTCAGACACGGACCAGCGCCTGGGGGAGCTGGTGGGGATTCAGTTTCTTACTCAAGGACACTTCAGCAGGGGCTGATACTTGATGTCCCTCAGGCTTTATCCTGAAATAGTTGCAGAATTAAAGAAAGTATCTGTTTTTCTGATATTTGTGAACAAAAACTTTCTCTGTAAAGAATCAACTCTAGTTTGCAAATGTTTACCACATTAAAACCATAATATTAGCAGTGAAACACCCCTAAACTTTGTCACAACTGAAGCTGAAAATGAAATCTAAAGCAGCAATAATCATTTTTTATTATTTATATTTAGACTGAATCAGGTGTCGTGAATATGAGGACTGTTGTGGGGTTTTTTTTTCACTTAAACTCACTTAAATGTTCTTCATTTCTTTCCATCTGCGATTCTTCTGTATATTAAAAAAATGCCACTCTCAGGCGACAACATTAATTTTCTTTTATACAATAAGTTACATATTTCTCTGAAAGTTTAGAAAATGTCGCAGTTGTCAGTGGATTATTTGAGTCATTACTAAGAGCGAAAAGGCTTCGTATGCAGATTCTGAAATGCCACGAGGTCACGGATGAGGGCGAGGATCCTTTGCTCTACATGGACTCCATTATAATGACACTGCCCAACCTTTTCATTGCATTAAAAATCATTTCAAAAAAAAATTGGAATAATATGGCAGAATGGCCTGTCTGTTTTTATTATTATGCAAATGAAGATAAGCAGCGGAAAACAATAAACCCTGGAGATTAAAACAATTACTCTTATTGTGAGAGACAGAAACAAATGAAATTGGAAAGCATGGAGCTTTTGAAGAAGAGGTGAAAGGAAAAGAGGTTAGGAAAGCGGGGGGTGGGTGGGGGGGTGGCCAAAGGCGAGCTGTTGAACTGTCTCCATCAGGTTAAGTGCCTAAACTCGAACAGTCTGATTGCAAATGAGGTCTGTGAGCTCCCACGAGCTGCGGTGTGACAAGCTGTCTCTCAGCAGACTCACAGTGGCCTGCACTTCTGCCCGGCGATCTGCCGATTATGAGGTCAGCAGATGTTGAACCTGAAGCAACAGCTCCCCCTTTAGAGTATGGACGGCCCCAGAGTTTTGTGTCACAAAGAATGTAAAGGAAAGTAAAGCCAATTAGTGTTGTAGTGTCGATTGAACTCCACCGTCCAGATCTGCCCTGAGGGGGAATTTGGACTGCCTCTATTTTCGTCTCTCCCTTCTGAAACAGGAGCAGACAGCCGTGGAGATCTGAACGGGTACATCTTCATACTGACCGCACTGCCTCAGACAGATGGGAGGCTGAGACTGGGAGCGCTTTCTGAGGCTGCAGTCTTTTTGCTTCTTGTGGTTACGACAGTCTTTGACTCTGTCAGTGCTCCTCCTTGCTGTCCTGAGGTTTCTCTCTTTTGCAGGTCGAGATGGATGAAGCCGTCGAACCTTGTATCCTGCACCGAGGCCCGAACAACCCAGATCCATTCTGTCTCTCATTCTCTTCCTCCATCATCACCCTTTTGGTCTGGTGTTGCACTTGGTTTTGCCTCCACAACTCTGCATACACAGTGCATTCATCACTGTAACTCTCTGTTACTTACAGACCACAGATTCATTTATTATGCTGTGTTTGTTGAGATGGCAGCGCTGATTCAAAACTGTAATCTATTACAGTTGGCTGTTTTTACACCATGTGTCTGTAGTCTGATCATATTTTGATTTCTGTACCTGTAACAGCAGTTACCTTTCCACGCTATTACCCAATGCCATTTCATGTATTCTATTACTCTCTAAACCTGAATATCATGTAAGCGCATTTCTACTTTCTGATGCACTTCATAACATGTGCAACAGAGCTTTTCAAGAGTATCAGAGTATAAAATACAATCATTGTGCAAAATGTAAAACTGTATAAGCTTTACAAAGATTCTAAGTACACTGCATTTTATATATTTTTTATTATTTAAATGCGGTATGCTTAAGGTTTTATGTTCACTGACATCTTATTGTTTTCATCCTTAATGAGTCGAGGAAGACGCAAATGGATTTTATGTTTCCCACTAGCTGTAATTATCAAACCACGGTTTCAGTTCCTAATATCTGAGCAGTTCAGAGACTTAAGATGCTCCTCCTGAGATTCTTGCTAAGCTCAGTCTGCCAGCGCTGCCTGCCCTCAGATGTCCTTTCATACACTCTGTCTATTTGTGTCTGTCGTCCTTTCTGTCTCTCTAAAGCAGAGAATGTTTTGTGTTTCTGTAAATGCCTCGAACATGATTATCTCAAAGTGAGTTTGCTCTCCCGCTTTTCACTCTTGAATGCAACGTAAAGACCTTGAGCCTGAATATCAGAATCTTATTTTAAAGAATCAAAATGTCCTTATGGTGGAATGGTATTTATCCGTTTCTTGTCAGCCATAACAGAAATGGATTTTTCTGTCATACCTACCTGTTCTATAGGTTTGCACCTATGAAAGACGTGCCCTCACTTTTACCTTTTGCATGAATAATAAGCTGCTGGTGTTACATCTTTAAGTCAGCTCGGTTGCTGCTGTCAGCGGTGCAGACAATGCACTGCAGAAAGCCTGGACCACAAGGCTGTAGGGCACGAGGACACTGAGAGTACACGCTGCATGGAGGTAAAGATGACATTGATGTGTGGCCGAGCATGTGCCTGCATGAATTAGGTGGCCTCCTCCGGTCCGCCCAGACCCTGGGACAAGAGATTCGACCCCCATGGGTTTGGATCCATGTTTTTATATGGTCAATCAGGTGCTGTTTCATTACTGCAGCACCTGGGTCTGTAACATTATGTGTAATGGCTGACTGCACAGCGCTGATAATGATGGAAGCGCTGTGTGTTTTGCAACTTGCAACATTGCAGTTAATGTGTGGCAACAAGGTGGTTCAAAACCCCGGCAGGTGAATGTTTCTGCTCAGGTGAGGGGGGTCAGAGAGAGCAGAGCAGAGGTCTGACTCGTCTCAGAGCACACGGATGATGGCAAATTAGCAATGCTAACGTTAGCAGCTGTGGCAAAGAACAGGGAAACTTCATCATGGTAGTTCAAAAAGGGCACACAGGTTGAGTTATCTTTATTATGCTGGATTAAACAAAATCGGTTAGTTATTCTAAATGAGTCATATTCATCATCTGTCATCGTGACAGCGAGCGGACCTTTAAGTTGAAATGAGTCATGCTTAAATTAGTCATGCTGTTTCAATCAGAAAGAGAGGAATGAAGAAAACTTGGATGTTTTTTATTAACTTTAAGGAGGACAGGTTACATGCATCAGAGCCAGACACAGAGGAGGAGGGCTACATTATATTAGATAGGACACTAAGTTTGCTTCTTATGTCTTGTTAGTGAATATTTACTTGTTCAGAGCAATCAGCAGTAAATTCTGAACCAATCAGGTTTGTGTTTCCTGGCCAGTTTCCTGCTTGATGTTTCTCAGTTCTGCATGAGATCTTTATGGGCCTGAGATCCAGGTTAAATAACAGGTGTTGTTCCGGTCTGGGTGGTACATTTGAAGGTCTTTTAGGGTTCAAGCACGAATCTTTGAACCAGTGAAAAACAACTAGTATGAATATGAGGCAGCTTAAGAAAAAGTACTCGCATCCTTTTAATTGAGTAAAAGTAGAACAAAAATGCTTTCAAAATAAAAGAAAAAGTGTACAGAGGTCCCTCGTTTATCGCGGGGGTTACGTTCTAAAAATAACCTGCAATAGGCGAAATCCGCGAAGTAGTCATCTTTATTTTTTACAATTATTATATATGTTTTAAGGCTGTAAAACCCCTCACCACACACTTTATACACTTTTCTCAGACGGGCATTAATGTTTTCTTACATTTCTCTCTTGTTTGTCGGGGAGAAAACTTGCAAACATACAGCACTTCAGAGCGATTGAACATTTACGTAAATTTGGCAAGCCAAACGCATTCTGTACTGTACAGGAGACACGGCACGGAGGAGACTGATTAACAATGGTCTACAGTCCCTTAGCCAATCAGGACGCAGAACACAATGCGCGTTCATACACTGTAAAAAAAAAAAAAGCATGCAAAATTGCACTAAAAAAAATCCGCGGAACAGTGAGGCCGCGAAAGGTGAACCGCGTTATAGTGAGGGACAACTGTAATAAAACATAACATAAGAATAGAAGTGGTATAAGTATATTGTCCTTTTTTTAGGAGTTCAGGCTCATTTGTTCTTTCAGAAGATTTGAAGTTGCAGTTTGGATTAAGGTTCTTAGTTTGTAAGACATATGACATTCTTTGGTTTCAGTAGTCCCCTGTTAAACTGTTGATTCCAACCGATGCTCTGCAACCTAAGTTTTTTTACTGATAAGAAATAAACGCTCAACAGAACAAGTGAACATATATCACAATGTCATTACAAAAGCAAATCTAACTCAGTCAGTTTGAGATGCCCCTTCCTGTTTGCTTATATGTGCCTAAGACATTTTATGATTTTTTTCTATTTAATGCCTTTTTGAGAATCAATACCAGGCTATAAAAATGATTACCTTGAACTTTCAGGTTATTAAAAAACCTCAAAAGAAACAATCTAAAATACCAATATTTTAAGAACTGTGCAGATATTCTGACATCAGCTAGAAAACCATAATAACTTTGCTTTTCTTTACTTTTTGTGTTTTGTTTTGTTTTTTTTTTGCAGCCACTGGCATTGAGACTCTTTTGGTGGCTGCCTGAGTGTATATTAATTTATATTTGATTGCACATACTTACCAAATATTCACACCTGCAGCTTTTTTATCTCCATCTGCAAACAAGTTCTGCTTTTGACGGATGGTTAAATAAGTCTAGTCAATATGGGAGTCCCTGATGAAAATATGCAATCAATACTACTTTGCAGTCATTAGAAAGTAGAATAAGATCTCCACGGTGGCCCGAAGCCTCTGAAAAGGAACCTGTTTGTGGGGCTGTTGGATGTTTGACACGTCTACAGTAGAAAGCAGAACTACCTAATGCCAGTAAATCGCAATCCAAATAAAATAAAAATGCAAGACAACTGTGTAGTGTTTTCTTTCTGTCTGCTCTCGGGAGAAAAATAAAGATCCACCTCTCTCCCTCTCCACCTCCTCTTAATTGTCTTTCAAGTTCTTCTTTAGAGATCTCAAAGCAAGGAGAAAGGATTAACAGAGGAATTATTGACTAGTTCTACTTTGAGGCGAGACCACGGAGGCCGTCCATTTGTCTCTGGCTTGGTTTTATCAAGTGCAAAAGTCCAGCAATTACTTTTCCTCTGACCTTAGGGAGATCAGGAAAGTAGGCTTCAGTAATCCTTGCTATTGTGCGATGGAAGTGGTGTCTCGTTATATTCACACCAGCTTATATTAAAATTCGCCGCTCATGTTGATGGAGCCCAGTAAAAATCAATCCATTCTGAAAGCCTCAGCATGGAGAATCTCAGTCGCTGTATTGGCGTTATTTAGCCGTCGAGGGTTACATTTAATTAACTGGCAGTGCACGAATTCCTGGGAGTCTGAAGGGTTTGGCATCTGGTCATGTCAGCGGTGCTATCGAACTGTCCAACTTTGTCATTTACTTTCCATTGACGTTCGTCTTCATCTGCATTAAATTACACCTCTTTTTGTATTAACCAGTTATTTCAGACTTCAAATTCTGGCTCCGGAAGGCTTCATTTGAGCTTTCATGACTGCGCCCGGGACGCTGATGAATTTCTCTTGCTTCACGGTGAGACTAGATGGACAAAATGATGATGATGAAGGGGCAATGGCTATTTGAGGTACTCTACAATAATATAATCAATGGCGTTAATGGAATCTGACTTCCATAAAGAGCTAATGTTGGTCAGCTTCTGCCACTAATTTGCATGCATAAGGCTGTGGCGTCAAAAAACACCGCAGAGAGCCATCTGGAACTGCAGCCCACTGGCAGCCGCCTGCATATGCAATTAGCAATAAGTACTATTACTGTACCTAAGCCAATCAACAGCACATAAGGAGCCCACCATGTAGAGGCGGCTGGCAGTGTCATTCCAATCTCCGTCTTGGTTGCTCCATCTCTTCTCGTGTCATATTTATACTGTTTTTTGTTTTTTTTCTACAACAACGAACATCTGTTATGTAAATTTTTTGTGCTCTCTGTATGCTGCGTATTGTACTTTTTTGTTATTTTTGTTTCTCGAGACAGCACCCCGGCAGTAGGTTCTTTTTTTTGTTAGTCTGATAGAGATATTTTATTTTGTTTACGGCTGATCAAATTATTTTGGTAATTTGTGGCAAAACCCCAGAAGAGACACAGACTTTGAAACAGTTCGCTCCAACTTTCTCAGCATTGTTTCTCTCCCACAAGCACGAGGACCTGTTGTGTTGCACTTTGACCTGCTGCAGCGACTATCAAACAGCATCCGCTGAGATTTTAAAAAAACATCACCAATGTCAGATGCAGGCAAGATAACTGAAGAGATAGTAGCATGTAAGCTAGCAGCAAAACTATGGAGGGCAGCAAAGAAACAATGTAAACAAAGTTAATAGTTGATCCAATATGTATCAATTCAGATGCTTGCAGAGTAAAGGAGTATTGTGATAAATCTCTAAATACAAAAAACATGAAAACCACTTTGACATTATTTTTACCTACAAAAGAGATAATTATGTGTTATTAGTTGGATATTTTTACTAATTCACTCGGTGGAGCTAATGATTACATATTGATAGCAGATTTTCAGATCATTTTACCTCATTACAAATATCTTTTGTTGAATTATTCAAAATAAATTGAGATTAAGTGAGGTTTTTTTAACCTATAAAGAGGTTTAAATATTAAAGATAGGGAAAGCTGTTGCAGCCCTGGAGCAATGGGAAATGTCCACCTAATTTCTTTTCTGCTGTAGGGAAATGTTAGCAGTGAAGATGCAAGTACTGGGGTTTTCATTCTTTATATACAGAAAATAATCATCATCTTTTTAGTTCTTATAGATTTTTCCTTCCATCCTTAGATCCAGCCTCCTTTCCTTCATCTTACTATCTTTATTGCCGCCACAATTTGTCGTTTTTATAGCATTTGGCTCACTCTTGCTTTCTGATTCAACCTATTGGCACTCAGCTGAGAGTGCTAAGTGAGTAATAAAGTGCTTGTGAAGAGGGACGCGGGAAACATATGTATCTTTGCTGAAGCAGTTAAGCTGCTGCAAAGCTGCTGTTGGCGCCTGCGTATGTGATGTATGCAGGCACCGATTTTGTTAATATGTACGTACACACTGGTGTCAGTCTGTGGGAAGGAGTCTGAGCTGCAATCTGCTTCTGCTCACTCAAGGTGTTTCATTTTACACTGGAAACACTATTCCAGCTAGAAATAATGCCTTAATTACATTCCAAAGTCTTTGTTTTGTGTTTTTGTTTTCCATGCAGGTGCAAACTGTAAAAATCAAAAGATTCCATAATATTCATGAAGCAGAGAGATCTGGGAATGACTCCTGTTTATCTAATTACATGGAGTTTGTGGAACTATCAATACAGTACGGCCAATTTAAAACCATGCAGAGAGTATTAAATCCAAAGTATTGTAGTTAATATTCATGTAGCTTTTTATAATATAATCAATTTTATGGCACAGATATTCCAACATGGCATGTGAAGTGGCACATATATAACAAACATACAAAGTGATCGACTATTCTAGTCTTACAGGCTCAGGAATCAGATCTGCGAAAGGTAAAAAAAAAAACATATGGAGAAGTTTTAAGTGGAAAAATAAACTTTAAGGTGCAAAATGTTGCAGTGCTCAGCATCTGCAGTTGAAGCAGTGCAGAGCTTTGCTGCAGTATTTTCTTTTGGCAGTGTGTGAGGCCTTATTATTGCAACAGAAGCCAGGAATCCTTAATCCACAGGGGTCTCAGTGGGAAGGAAAAGCTTCTTGAACAATCCCCGTTCTTGGAGCCTGTGGTGAAATCCAGCGATCAGTCAACCCTGAGCCCCTGAGCCTCCTGAGGGCTTGGGACTCAGGCCAGTGTTTTACAATGGCCCCGGTGCACTGAGGAGAAGGAGACGAAGAGACTAGGAGAGGAAGAGAGAGAGAAAAAAGACACACATGTGGCAATTTGGCCAGAAAGAGACAGCTGGGGTCTGGTGGGAAAAACACCATAACTCACAAATAAATTTAAAAAAAAGGCTAACACTGGTGTATTCATAGAACTGTGTCACAAGGCAGGTGGGATACAAGAGTCAGTGTTGATTTCCCACAACACATACACACATACACACACATCCACACATATGTACATGTGCATCATGCCAATGCATAGAAAGACATCTTTGCACAGGGGATCATTTAGTTAACAAATCTGCCTTTAAAACTTCACCATCAGTGTAATTTAAAGCATCCAGGTCGACAGAGGTGTACAAGAAGCCATTCGGTTCATTTTAAAATAGTGATTTAGATACCATTCACACTGCACTTTGCATAATCTTGCTACTTACCAGAACATCCCCGATCACTCTGAAAATGCTGAGATGTGAATGGCCTGCCACATGTTTTTACAAAGCTCACAAATTCAAGAGATAATTTCTTTTTTTTTAAAAAAGGGGTTTTACTTATCAATAGTCGGCGCACTGCGTATAGAGACTGCAGCAAAAATGTGTGCTGACTATCTACTGTAATTACCGTAACACATTCACTATTGATGAGTACCTCATGCAACCCCACTTCAAAACACCCGAACTATTCCTTTAAGAAAGGCAGCTTTTGAGAAGTAGGCAACCTTTTGCAGATTGATTGCTGGCATGAAAATATATTTCACTGTTAAATGTCACTAAAATTATGAGCTGCGGTGGGATTTTTAGGAAGGAAGCAGCTTGTCCTTTGCAAATAGTAAGGAATAAGGATAAGTAGTGAGGTTTTTCTTTTACTATGGGAACACACGTCTCTTCATGCAGCAGTCACACTGTCCGTGTGAGACAAGATCATTGTCTCTGAATCATTCAGTTACCATTTGGTGATTAAAACCTTTTTTCTACAGCAGAGTGATGAAATTACATCCACATGCCTGAATTAAAAACAGGATGCTTGTAACGCATTAAAAGCATCCAAAAGAATCCCGCACTGTCTTTTTCCCAGAGACCCTGGGGTCGACCTTGCATTTCTGACCATCACAGTTTGACCTGCGTGAGAAACAGCACACCGGAAATGACTATTAATTCCCAGTGTTTGTTGACATGGTCGAATCATTCCATGTGCACTTAAATATCCCTTAACAACACTAAAAGTATTTATTCTGTCAACCAGAAGCATTTAATGTGATAATTTTCCCATGGAGCAGATTCCTGGTGAGTCATTCATGCATTCATCGGATGCTTTTATTGGAAAAACAACGGTAGATTGTTCCCCTTTGCAACAATCTGTTCATTATAATAATTGCAATTGCACATTCAAGTGTGTGCAGGCAAAGAGGCTTGATGGGTGGTCATCAAAGCTCATTTGATCCTCCACCAGAGGGCAGTACTAAATGCTCTCTTGACCCTCAGAGCTCTGCTTGACTCCCCGTCGGTGCAGCAGCTGCATCCCATCCCACCTACAACTTTACCTCAGAGCTGTGTTTTATTTGTACTCTGCACGCTCAAAACTCTTCACATGATGAGATCAAATGAAAAATAAAAAAGACAGACACTAATTGCTGCAGATGTTAACAGTGTCCTATAGATGGATTGTATTTCTTTTTTTTTTTTGTATTCCTGCAACGTACAGTGCTATTTAGTAGGCAGTGTGCGGCTTTAACTTTCAGACAATGTGGGATGGAACTTTTCTTTCCTTGACTCCACACGGTACAAACCCTCATTCCTTTTTCACAAAGCATAGATGGGGGATGCTTTGGATCTGTGCCAGCACCTCTCAAAAAAAAAAAAAAAGGATTGAAGAACAGAGGATGCACAGAATCACTGAGAGTGTTGAAATTGTGCTTTTTTAATATTCGCCTTGTCGCGCTGTGCTAAGCTTGGTATCTGAGGGTGTCTTTTGTGTTTGAACTATTCACACGCAAACACAAAAGGCAGTAAAACATACTTTTAGGCTTCCAGCAGGTTCCTTTAAATATCAAAAAAAAAAAAAAAAGAATGATACCGGGTCTCCACATGGTCTCCTCAATCAAGGTTAAAGAATAGAAAGTAATTAGAAGTCGTTTAATTCTCCCATTAGCACTATGAAGCTAATTTCTGCTCTTGACAGGAAAGCCTTG
Organism: Ctenochaetus hawaiiensis; assembly: GCA_029783645.1. NCBI lineage: Eukaryota > Metazoa > Chordata > Actinopteri > Acanthuriformes > Acanthuridae > Ctenochaetus > Ctenochaetus hawaiiensis. Next base: position 21,084,857 of record JAPZDY010000023.1, read on the forward strand.
ACCAATGACAACCTGCAGAAATTACAAGGCTGCCTTATAAAGCACTACCCACTCTAAGAATATCATAAAAGAATAAATGAAAGCACATCTCTTTAGCCTCCAGCCTACATGAACATATTCTTTGTTATAATTTTAGCATGTTGCATCGTTTAAAAACAACACATTTTTCAGTAATTTTTTTTTTCTTTCTGATCTCATAACTGCAAGCCAAGTCCTCTCCCTGTCTGTGTATTCACCGGGAGGGCCAAGGTTGCATCCTGACCTCTGTGAAGACGAGCGTCTCACCACCCACATCTTGCCATTCAAACCATACCGTCACTTCACTTTAGGTGATATAAATATGTTTCCAATTCAGGAGCTGATAAAGTCTCTATATCTTTCTCTATTGAGAAATATGCGTGCAAAGTAAAGGACATATGTTTTGCAAGGATGAAAAGGGACTGCATTTCTCTTAAAGCACTTCTTGTTATAAATATCTTTTAAGCCTTTGTGCATCACTACCTATCCAATCTTCTCCATCCTTCTCACTCGCTGCATTTCTCTGATAACCTGGATGTTCTCCACTCTGTCCTACAGGCTGGACTCTGTGGGTGAGAGGGCCTCCAACATCTGGAAGGCTTGAACTCAGTGTCTGCAGCAGTTTTAACATTTGTTTTTTTCTTTACGGTTTCATCTGAACAATAACCTGTTGAGATTAGCCTTTCTTAGCAGCATGTTAGCTTAGCTTAGCACAAAGACTGGTAGCTTAGCTTAGCTTAGCACAAAGACTGGTAAGTATTAGAAAATGTCTACCTGCACCTCAAAAGCTCACTAATAGCGACCCAGACTCTGGAGTCACCCTGCCCTTCAGGTTACTGTAGTGGAGACTGGAGAAAGTCACAAAGTCCAGCCAAGAGTCCAGTTTTGGTCCAAACACATGAGATAATGAGTGAGCAGGTGATTATAGTAACACTGTGTGACATTTGGTCTCCTTGTTTTCAGTCTTCGCTGCTCACTGCATCTTTATATTTACTCTACTGAGGAAAAACCTCAAGACAAAACCTTATTTATGAATTAGTTTCAGTATCTCATGGATTATTAGCAAGGAGTCTTTCATGCACAGCTTGCAGTTGTCTCCTGTTTGAGCTGTTTCAGAACTATGCTGCAATACACTGTTGATTTTAGGTAACAAATCAAAAGACTTCTTTCTTTTATTTCAAATGGAAAAACAACAAAAAAAAGCCTCGCAGTCTCATGTGCCTCGACTGTTCAACTACTGATTGACTCTCTCCAAAGGAAAACTAGCAGCCGGCTGCATATTTGCTGCTTTAAAGCAACTGTGATGTTCGTGGCACAGCAGGGGGGGGGCTCAGCGTTACAGTAACAATGTTTGCCACCCCTCCCATCCTTTCTTTCATTTAGCAAGTTCATGTGCGGCAGTTCAGCAGCTGAACGGCTGACATTCCCCTCTTTATCAGCTGAAACGGCGCGTGAAATTCTGAATTTAGCTCCGTGTACACGCTGACTCCGGCACATGACTGATTGTTAGAAAGATTTCTGTCCCACTGTCACACTGATGATCCGTCGGCTTTGATGGGAGGAAAATCCAGTTCTTTTAGACGATCAGCTGTGATGCTTTGCCTCACAGTGTTAAGCCTGTTTCGAGAAATAATGTCGGGAACATTTCTCCTGCACTAAAGCAAGTGTGTTAGATTCAAGCTTAAAAAATCTCACCAATTCAAACGGTAACCTGGTTAGCAAATACATTCCTGGTAAATCAGTCCATGAGGCTATTATTTTACTGAAATGTGAGGAAATCAAATGCTTTCTGTGTTTACTGTCAGATGTTTTCTTCTTCTGCGCTATCTTTATCTTTAACAGCTCTAAGTCTGTTTTTCATCTGCTTAGTTATTCATCCTCCATTTTTCATGCGTCTTTGTGTTTAATTTATTTATATGTTTCTTTACTCAGGAGGCATATTTTAATACCTGAAGATCCCCCATCTATCTGCAGACAATGCACCTCGGAGCATCGCATTAGGGATGGAGATTCAAAGTCACAAAGCTGTCAGGGGAAAGATAAACAAGCTGGATGTGGTGAGGATTTAGCCAGAGAGCCCCGCGCCTTTGAAAACTACATGCTAATAGAGATTAAGACCCCGAAGTGAAGTTTTTACAGCAAATGCCAAAACACAGTTTATTATCAAGTTCTATCGTTTAGAGGCTGTGGAATTATTTGATTGGCAAGCTTTAATCCTCTCTTCTCCTTTAGCAAACATGTCTAAACAAGTGCTTATTGAACTTAAAAAAAAAAAAGTGAAGGTGACACAAATATTGTTATAGGAATTAGCGCCATTAATAAAATGTGGGAGAAACAACATAACGTGTGTGTGTGTGTGTGCTGCTGCAAATGAGTCAAGCTTTTTTTTCCAGAGGAGTCATGCATCGGCTGAGGTGACAAAAGCGAATTAAGTTGACACTGCCGATGGATTGTCAAAAAAAAGGACCGTAATAGGCTTACAGTGGGAAGAAAGTAGCTCTGACAAGCAGCGTCTGTTAACGTTGCAGCACAAAATAGAAGTCTGAAAATTATATCCGTCATGCTTTTTTTTTTTTTTTTTTTATTATCTGAAAACGTTGGCTGTTGGTCACCGGGAGGAAAAAAAGGTTCTTTATTAAAGTGGACTGACTTTATCAGTCACTGTCAGTCTGGTAGAAAAAAAGCAGCCTGGATCATTTATTGATTAAAATCCTTAAAATATATAAAACACAAAAGAACTGTAAGAATAAACTCCTGCTACTGAGAAACAACCATCAGATCAAAACATCAACAAACGTCTCCCCGAAATATTACAAGTTATGTGTTTAATGTCATCTGGTAGACTGATTTGTTCATCATGTAAAATAAAGATATGTGTACTTTGCTTCAACAAAAATTGCATTTTTATCTCAGGTACAACACAAATCAGCACCCAAAAGTGTACTGACCATCCTTTTAATCTGATAACATTTAGTTTCTGATAATTTCACATAAATCTTATTGGTGTGATATTTCTATGGTGAAGCAAACTGAGGTTACTTTGACCTCAGGTGAAGCTTTATTTGTCACCATCAGAGCACATGAAGGAATCTTTGTTTTCTGCATCCGTGTCTGCCTTCTTCAAAATGATGGACAGCACGTCCTCTAACAGTGTGTGATACTTTAAATGAGGCCCAATGACAAACATGAACTTCACAAACAGTTCCATCTATTTAAAATGCATGAGTGCAACTAAATGCATTTGACCCCAAGTACACTGGTTTTATAAAAAAAAAAGAACTAATTAGAACAGAAACTGAAAACAATGATATAAAATCAGAGGGAACAAACTGATTGACGCAGTCTGGTCTGCCGGTACCCAATTTGCTGGGATTAAAGTTAATAATTAAAAATAAATTAATCCCAGTGATTCTTAGAACTTCATTCAGCCTCCTTGATGCAAACTGCAGGCTGTAACCTCGACATCTGAGTTCAATCGACACCTTTCTGCAGCGTTAGGCTTGTTAATCACACTGTAACACCTCCACCTGCGAGAGTTTGGCAGACCTCAATTCTCACAGCAGCTTATAGATTTTTTTTTTTTTTTTTTTAATAAACTGTCCACCAAAATATATTCATATTCCTGTTAACATCTTCAGTGCAGCTTTTTGGCTGTGAACCCTCATACAGATTCATATAGAGAAGCTGGATTTCTTATCTTATCTCAATAGCAGATGTGTCAAATTCCTTTTCTAGACTCCAGAGCTTGTTCCTGAACAGGGACACTTACAATTCATGAAGCCTCGGCTCTGCGTCAGGTCACAGGTCGTGTCAGTAAAAAAAGTTAGTATATCAGTCCCTCCAGGATTTCGCTGGCGTTTTTCATGATTGTTGCGGCCTAAAATGCCTGAATTCACGGCAGCTTTTCT
>JAPZDY010000023.1:21106160-21132004 GCA_029783645.1 Ctenochaetus hawaiiensis
TGTAAATACTAAATGTTTTTCAAACGGTTCAGATCCTTGAAGTGTTGAACGAACAATATTAACTCGTTTGTTTCTGTCCGCGAAAGATCGTTTACTCATAATATTCAGAGCATCTGCTTTTTTCCGCTTCAGCAGGTGAATCCAGCCGAAAGCTATAACCCTTTTATTGAGTTGACTAATTAGCCCGAGTTCAGTGTCAAATGGGAGCTGAAGTCGAAGAGGAGGAGACACTTTTAATCAGGTTTAAGTTATGAGTCAATTGAGACATCATGGATGGTGAAGTAAGTTTAAGGAGGGTGAGTCATAAGTGTTACACACACACACTAGCTTCTACTCTACTTTAGCAGACAGTGGGAGGGAGGTCAGCGGTTTAAAATAGCATTATCTGCTCCCTAGAAAGTGTAATCCAAACTTTAAAGTCGGTTAATCTACCGATGATTAGATTTTAGTCCTGTCAAAAACACGTTTTAAAGCGTCGACAAACTTTCTCCAAACAAAGTTCATGTTTTCCACTTTGCAGTCAGACGTTATCAAACCAGACAGCACATCGGTTTGTTGAGGTGTTGAGTTTAGAGGAGCGATGGGACAGAAATTGAGTTTGATGCAATCAACCAGACGAACAGAAATATGAGAAGCTCCACGTAAGAGGTTTCTCATCTCTGCAGAAGTTAACATTTGCCTTCAGTCATTTGTCATATTTTGTATTTCGGTGAAAGTCTCAACGCTAACTCGCTCAGCAGCTGTTGTTGCAGAGAAATCACAGTGTCATCCAACATGCAGATACTTGTGAGCACAAATATTTTCCTGGCAACTGAAAGTGGAATAAACTGGATTTATTCTCGTGCCAAATTGTTGATTTCTTTTCCAGACGTAGTTGAACATGGTTGTCAAAGGTAAAGAAGACTGTCATGTTGTCTTAAAGCTCGTACGTGGTGTTTCTGCTCTCCCGATGCATCTACATGACAAGCAAATTGCACGGATTGCAATTACGCTGATAATCGACACAAAATAAACATCTCATGTCAGAGAAATTAATCAGTTTGACAACAATGATTTGAATAGCATTCAGTCAAGAATAGGCCTGAATAATAGACCATTGATTAGGTTTAATAATGAACATCCTTATTAGAGGTTTTACAGTCTAAATACAAACAGACCAATTTCTTTTGCTTGCAGCTCAAAACAAATTACAGAATGCGCTCATGAGACATACACTGACATTACTTTCACCTTCCCTTCGACTCGAATAGAAAACCTTCAGTACCTCATTTAAGTTTTTGAACATACACTGCTGAGCAACCAACTGAAAATGTCTGCACAGCGGATCCGTGGGAACGCCTGCTTCCAAAAAACACAGCGAGGTAAAGGAGTTTTCAACATGACACCAATAGCAGTTCTGAAAGGTCTTATAATAAAAACATGATCAGGTGGCGTCTGCCAGGGAATGTTCAGCCATTACCTGACATCTGTCTTACTGCATGCAGGCCAGCATTCCTGAGCCCCTTGTAGGATTGAGGATACAGTTTGGAAGCTGATGCAATGAATTAGCTCTGCAGAACCTTGAAGTGGAAACGAAATGTAAAACAGCTGCAATGGAAGCGAAGTTAGCGTTTGGTTCTGGCTGAAGAGTTTTTTTGTCGCACACATCACTTAGAAGCTGCTGCCACAGATGTCCAGAGGACAAACAACAAAACCATAAGTTAACCGTTTTTTCCACATCTGTGTTGCAAAAACAATAGGAACCTGTAATTACACTGAAGGATTTATCGGTTTTTCATCCTGTTTGTACTTGAAGAAATATAGTGGGTCCATTGTAAGAGATGTGGGGCAAAATCTGGGGGTATGTTTCAGTCTCAGATTTAAAAAGAGTTCACATACAGCTTCAAATTCAGTAGAGAAATGTTAAAACACCTGTCTAGTGACAACTATTACTCAGTTTGGCAAATGTTAGGGAACTCAAATGAGAAAAACACATTTTTTGAGTGAAGCCATGCTGGCGTGCTTTAAGCTAAACCCTAATGTCTTCTCAGTTTAGTGTGTTAGCATGCTAACATTTGCTGATTAGCACCGAACAAAGAGTAAAGGATGGAAATGTCATTAGTTTTTATGTAATTTGGCTTCAAAAAAGTATTGGACAGTAAGTATTATGACTTGATGGTGGTGCCATTTAGAAAGTAAAGAGATTATCAAATCACAGAGTTCATCCTGGGGGCAAAATATATTATCTGAAAAATCATGAATTTCAATGTTTTTCACAAGTCTTGATGAATTAGAGATATTTCACAGAATCTGTGAGAACTTTGAACTGCCGGTGGATCTACAGGAAGGTCAGAGGATCCCTGAAGGTTGCCCATGTTATTTGTTTATTCCAATAACTTCATGATGTGCAGTACAGTAAACATTGCTGAGATAAGGACCACTAGCGGGAATTAAGACTTTTAATTTTTTTTCTTTTCATGCAAAATTCACTCAAGGACGTTACTGCAGCGCCTCCATGTTGTAAAATATTCCATTTGAGCCCTTTTCTTCACTGATCTAACGACCCCCTTGCTCATAAGCATGTGGTTTTAGTCCTGTGTGGTGGCTTAAGTAAAGGCTGAATATCAGAAGTATGACTCATTCACAGAAGATAATGGTTTTACCTTCACCCGAACGCACCACCTGAGGCCTCTTTTAAATGCAAGACCTTACCTATCAATCGCGCTCGCCATGTGAACTCACCGCTGCCTCCTGAATCACATCCCTCCAGAGGTCACTTGGAAACAAAGTTAGTGGCCCTGAAACAGTCAGTCTGTCTGTGGTGAAATATTAGAGTTGGCTAACTTGTACAGTGAAATCTCTCTGACGGGATTTATGAATGAGGCTTTTACTGTGAGCAGGTGTCTTGTGTTACAGATGTAATGTACTTCCTTCCTCGAAGTCTTGCGCTACAAATATGTGTTGTTAAAAAAAAAGGGGGGCTCTATAGCATTTTTGAGTGAAATATAGATAAATAATGTTAAGCCACTGAACCTCAGTCACATATGGGCATGTGGTTTGATTTCGGTGAATGGCTGTGAAGACATAAAACACTCATTGTGTGAGAGGAGGATGCTGTGGAGGTGCAGAGCTGGACATTTTATTGCCAAATCCAACAGGAGCGACTCAGCGCTGCCCGGCTCCACCCTGCCTCGCCCTCATGTGTCAGCTCTCCTCAGCCTCACCCTCAATCACCAAGAAAGGGCCCCGTCCAGTTAACGTATACGTTAAAAATCTTAATGCTTGGACTGCACTTCTTTAATTTGGAGGTATATTTCATAATAATAGCTCTCTTCTCTTTCCACTTATGACTTTTTAAAAACTTAAGTCCATCCTACCAAACCATAATGAAGTGGTTTTGTGGTGTCTTCCCATGACATTCCACTAAACTAACTCAGAAATTATTTCTTCCTGTCCCAAAAGTGTCTACATAACACTTCTGTTTACAATTTTCAGTGAACAGTTAATTCACTGTGCAGCAACACACCCTTATATGATGGTACTTATAACTGCAAACACTCCAGATTGTAGTGGGAGTCTCCCTGTTATCGACCCTTTTCTCACCATGCTTCTGATTCTGACTCCCAATTTATCTAAATACAAATCAAATTGGTGATTCTCTTCTGTGTGGGATATGTGTCATGGTGCCTGGTAACCAAATTCAGAAGAAGAAGAAGTGAACATGCAGAAACAGCCCTGCCTGCCATGTGTCAGTGAGCTGGCTCAAGCTCTCCTCTAAACTTTCTGCAGCTGAAAATGAATTTAACAGATCTAATGAAGAGAGAACGTCCTTCCAAATTTTGCTCCATTTGGTGCACGACCTTCAAATTCTAATCATTAGCCATATTAGCAAACTTAATGCATTTAGTAAGATATATTATTTCTATTCATTCTATTAATCTCTGGTGGAGGGGTTATATGAGGGCAGGAATGTTGAGTGTAAGACATTTTTCGTGGGAAAATCTCCTTCTTTTAGCAGCCTTTCACATTGGCTGTTTTCCAGAAAGATAACATCACTGTATGCATGAAGGTGTTAAATTTTCTGCAATATCCGCTGCAATATATTCAGTGGACAACAATAATAAATGTCTAAATGATGTGCATCAAACATCGGTCAACTCATTTGACCCTGTGGGTTGCAAAGCATGAGCCACAGCGTCATGCAGAACTGAGACAGTTAATGGACTTTTGTGTCTCTGCAGTGTAACTCGTAACCGAATCGTTTGCTTGGAAGTCACACAGCCGAGTATGTTTTATTTAAATTCATTATTCACGCATTCCATACTTTGCACTGCAGCGTTGTGGATGTATTTATTTCCATGGGCCTTCTTCTTTGTGAACTGCAGCGCATCTGTAGAACATCTGAGTGCCAGCTGGATGGTATTGGATGCCTTTGGCAGGATTATCGAGAATCACTGCATTTTCGGAACAGCATTCATTAGCAGTCAGAAATATACGGGCTTCATTTGGCCTGTGGAATTCAATTCCTCAGCCTCATTTAAATTCTAATAAACAACTGTGAATATATTCATAACTGAAGGCCAGAACTCATTTACATTGGATTCGCAGGACCGGTGTTATGAATTTTGAAACGTGATATATGCTGTGTTACATACATTCATTCTTCTGACACTCACATATTTGAACAGAGAGCGTCGTTGGTTTGACTTCGATACGTTTTGAGTTCTCAAGCTCATTAGGAAGAAATGTGAGACCTCTGAGCAAACTGCATTATAAAGTGAGTGATATTCATTTTCAAATGGATATCATCATGTGATTTTTAAGGGCCTGTATATGTTTACAAGGAGCAGTGTTTTCAACTCAAAAGAGGGGCTAACTGTACGTTCCTGCGCTCACAGAGGCAAAAGCTTGAGTTACTCATTTATGAATACGATATCACGTTTTTCTAAATGGCTAAAATACTTCATGAGGGTTTCTCTTTAGTCGCATGGCAACAGCTGAGAGCATCAATATCCATCAGGAGTCATCCAGCGCTGCAGCTACGAGAGCAGTGCTCCATGTTCGGGCTTCTTCCCGGTGGACAAACATACAACACATTTCCCCTCCGAAGCGTCTGTCAAAAAGTGTGTGTCTCAGTTTAACTGCAGCTTCCAATTGAACATAACTGTTGCGGTTAACGCCGCCACATCAGTCGACTGACGCAGTTAAAAATAATACACATTATTATTAAGGTCTTATGAATCTGCTGTCGCACAGAAAGTGACGCTGTTGGAAACAGGACCAACGCCCTGACACTCCGCCAAGGCCCTCTGGTGAAAAAAAAAAAAAAAAAAGCAGATCAGAAACCTTCAGAAGGAGCTCTTTCCCCCCAAAAATACATCTTTTGCTGCTCACCAGAAAACCCCCCCTCCTCCTCCCACTGGGCACACTGCGTACTTTCTCTTTGAGTCTTTCTTTCCATCCTTTTACTGCACTTATTCAAGTGTCAGTTGGAGCAGATTTTTGAGAACACAAAGACTCCTTTTTACAGTAGCCATCTGAAAAATAACTTTTTGTGCCGTTTGTTTGGTTTGCTTTTTTTTGGGGGGGGGGGAGGGAGGCGGTTTCCTGCGCAGCCTTGGATTGGATGGATGGCCCCTCCTTTTTTTTTTTTGCAACGGAGTCGCCCAGCAGCTTATAAATGTTTAAAAAAGAGCCTTCTTCTCCTCGCTCCAAAAACCGCCTCAAAGCTTGGCAGAGTCGAAGTACAAACGCAGTGAAAAAAAAAAAAAACGTAGCTACGCATTTCAGGTCCATCAGCTACACACAAAACACTGCTGGCTGTGTCTACAAGGTTTGGTGTGTTGGTGAGCTAAATTTGTGTGTTTAATTCAATTCTCCAAAGTTCTGTCAGCTCACAACAAGTGTGACAGCTTATGTTCACTCACAACACCCTGTGTGTTTGTTTTTTTTCATGTGGAGGAAAAAATGAACCAATAAAATCTCCATATGGCAGGTGTGGACGGTGACGAGAACATCAGAAATATGAATTTTTCTAACACTTAGCAGCCTCCTGTTCCCCATTCATGCCAGTAGGCACCATCACACCGGGGAGCCACCGGTGTTAACTGCAGCTTATGTGTCTTGCTCAAAGGCACCTCATTTTTTTAGTGGGAGGAAATGACATTACTGAACTCCCAGCTCAGTGGGGGGATTCAAACTGCCACCCCTGCAGTCATAAACCCTCCTCTGTAACCTTCACGCCACCGGCACACACACACACACACACACACACATGCATATGCTTTCGTTTAATCAGGAGGTCCTTTATCTGCATTGGAGGCTGTGTGTTTGTGCCCGTTTTTTTGCCTGAGTGGATTGAATCGAGCGTGTCTGTGGCTCATTGGGAGAATTCTGTGAGAGCAGGAAATGGGGATCCTCGTGTGTTTATATGTGTGTGTGTGAGAGAGAGTTTTTATGTGTGTGTGTGGCCATCCCAAGCATGAAGACAGAAGGATGAGTCATACATTTTAAGCTTTTTTTTCTTTTTGTCGTTGCCAATACAGTTAGTTCTGTTTTTATATTTTTCATCTATTTTTGTCCTTTGTTCTGTGAGAAAAAAAAAAAAAAAAAAAACATTTTCAAAGAATCTTGAGTGCCAAAAATATGGTCCGAAGATAAATTAAATGTGGACATCTAAGGCAAATGGCAGTCATTTTACACAGTTGATGAAAGCAGTTGTCGGTTTCTTTACCAAGCTTAATTTATCTGTGCATCCGCTATTCCACAAAAACCAGTCTGACAATAAATCATGTGACTCTCACACAAAGATACTGTGCAGTTGACAATCATAGTTTTAAAACAGAACATAAAACTCGTGGAGCATTTGCAATAACAAGCTATTTAAGACCTCACTGATGATTATCTGTGCCTGTTCCAGCAACTTATTCCTCATATGGCTCAAATAAAAGAAACAAAATGCAATGCAGCTTTTACAAAACAGGTCAATCTGCACTATTTGTGCCTAAAATACCACTCCTCATTCGTCTGAGAAAGACAAACACATACACAGCCAACTATTTGCAGCATTGGCTTGTTAACCGTTAATTACGCCGCCATCAATGAGCACTTGCACATTATTCAATTAACTGGAATGTAAACCATCTCTGCAGGTGGGCTGCCAATATTCGGAAAACGTGTGGCTCTTTATTTTTAGCAGAAAAACAAGAGCACAAAGCAGCAGTGAATTGCTGGCGCTAACCTCTCTGAAAATAGCAGACGCTGTTGTCCCAAAAAAATAATAATAATAGTATTTTTTTTAATGTGAAACCAGGTTTTCACAGCCTTTGGTGGTGAATTTTGCACCTTTTCAACATTACCAACATATGTTTGGATGAGATTTTCTTCCCCTTAAAACAGCACTGTGTGCAAGCTGTCGCTCTAAAATTAGTGTTTTTAATTTGTCAGGAAACTAACAACCTCATGATCCCTCAAAGTCTGTTAGAAAGTGAATCATCCGAACATTTTGTGACATCAAACCAGACGAGAGAGGCTCTTAGGCTTTTTTGTCTTTTTGGTTGGAGTTTTTGCTTGTTATTGAGTCTGGGTTAAGTTTGGGTGCTTGCACTCAGTGGCTTACAAATTGGTTCAAAGGGAATGAGTCAGTGAAATCAAAGGAAGAAGGCTGCATACACCAAAAAGAGATAGAAATGATATCACCCACACACATGATGGGAAATATTGCTAATGAGTCTTTATGAATGTCTGACCCTAATAAGAGTATAATCGCATTGGGAGCTGTGAAATCATGTGTTCACCCATTAGCAAAAGGAACACACTTCTCAGTCTCTCCGATTAGTCCAAGAAGCTCCCAAAAGGGCCGTTAGCGAGCGCACTCGAATGTATTTAAATCCAGAGGAATTTTAATTACTCTGTGATAGCTTTCAACTGGGTTAGCTCGTGTTGTTTGGATGGTGAATGAATGTCTCTCTAAGCTGTTTTCATTTCATCCACAAAGCGACGGAGGTGTAAACAAGGAGACGACAACAACTTCACAGGTGAAGTCAGTGACTCCTTTTAATCAGACGAAGTGTTAAGAGATATTTAACATTATTATGTATCAGCAAGGCACAGGGCTCTAATTGCTTGAATCCAGTCTTCATTTTCGAAAAAGATCTGATATCTGTTTAACATCTCAGGGGTCTCTGAGGCGGTTTCAGGTCTTTTGAAAAGCTACTGTTAATGATCAGTTGACTGATTGATTGCTTGATTTATTTCAACACTTAAAAGTTTCTGTTTGTCCAGCCAGTGTTTGAAAGATGCATCTTTGAAAGTTAGTGGAATATTTTTAATTCACTCTCTGAAATAAAAGAAGAAGAATTTAATTGGAAAACATCTAAATTCTGTTTTCATCAAAGGTTTAAAAACATCGTGTTGCATTCGACAAAGTAAGTGAGTTTTTATCGTTTGTCTGTCTCGTGTTTGAGACACCCGAGACTTTTTTTTCTTTACAGGAAACGTGTTGCCAGCTTGACAGATCATCCAGATCTGTGAAATACACAGAAAGCTAATCCTCAGATTTATGATTATCATATCCGCTGGCATTGAATCTGATCTCTCTGTGAGGTACGAGATGTAATATATGAATGTTAAGACCATGTGGCGCATCGCTTCTCACACATATTGACATTCTGCGAGGTTTGCTTACTTAGCGGGGAGGCACCAGTGAACACATCTGCAGATGGTTTGGATTTCTTATGTAGGAGGCCTCTTTTCCCATTTTTTCTCTCCTTGTCTCACAGGTAAAAGTATCACCAGAAACAAGACCGGAAAAAGTTTAACGTTCACAAACTCTTCCTCCATCCCAGATGAGCCAGATGGAATAAAATGCATGAATAATTCCCTTTTTGGAAGAAGGTCAAATAATTTCATATGGCAAAAAAAAAAAGGGACTAACGAATTACAACTGACGTCCCAAATACAGGTGTTCGAGGAGGATTTCTGCAGGAGGTCAAAAGAAAAGTAAGATAACAGATAAAGCCTGCCTGAAGCTCTGTAAGCCCGAAAAAATCAGGCTTTAAAAAGAGATTATCACCATTTTTTCTGACTTTTGGATGATCAAGGCTTCTTTTTTTTTCATACAGATTGAAGTGCTCCTCTGTGTCTGCTGGTGGGGGGGGAGGAATTTAAAAGCACTTGAATCATTTTAACATTCTTAGTCACTCTCTTTCTGTGTTAGTGCTTAATACACACATTGTAGCCGTGAATGAGCCGAGGACGTTGAGAAGTCGTACATCAATAGACACTGATTAAAGTGAATCACCGTGAAATCTACATGTTGTTTAAAGCCACAACAGGCAAGTTGTTACTTTACATTCAAACGTAATTTTCCCATTGAACCAGTGTGACTCAAGTGCGACTGTAACAGAAAGGAATATTAACAACGGCAGATGTGATGCTGTCCAGACATAAACACACTGAAGTGTTTGTGATGCCTTCCATAACTTCCTGAAGGGAGATTTTTTTTTCTTATCGCCACAGTTTTTTCTTTTTTGGTAGTGATGCCGAAGTTTGTGACACGACAAAGGAACCAAGGTGAACCTTTAGCATTTTTATTACAGTTTTGGTTCCTTCTGATCCCTAAAAACCTGTTAACCAAGTCAAACACACTCTCTGCACATGCTGATATCAACTTAATTAACCAGCAGTTGTATATTTTAAAAAAATGAAGGTATGAAATCAGCGACTGAGGCCACCACTTCTCATGTATAAACACACATTTCTAAGACAAGCCTGTAATAATTTCCTGCATTACATTCAGAAATGGTGGTTTTCCTTTGATTGACTTTCAAAAGCAAATTGCAAAAAAGTTCCTTTAAAGAGCACTGAGAAATCAGTCTGCAAAAAATGTGTTCAATGACGTTAAATCTCGGCCTCACTTATAATTTCTGGCATCCTTTCACATAATGTGATCACAGGCTTGTTGGTATGGGCAGAATGCTGCTTGCTGATTTCTGCATACCAAAGTGAGATCTTTACTGTAAGTTCAAAGCAGCCTTTGCTGCCATTTGTAGCTACTCAACACTCAAAGTGCAGAGCTTCAGACAGAAATGTTCAAATCAGAAAGTGCGAGTCTCCTTTTTCAGCCCTTAAAGGTGATTCATTGCATTCACGGTGCTGTAAAAATGACCTGCGAGACTGTTTAACAAGACATGTGGTCAGAGCGTCGATATCTGCCAAAGGACAGCATGTCGAGCACATGTTCATAAAACGTTAGAAGGGAAGATGGTGGAGAAGGAAGGTGGAGTGCAGAATATTTGCTCCAGACAGGACCATTATCTGTAATAGCAGCACCATGACATACTTTCACTCATCCACAGGGAGCAGGAGCACAGAAGTGGACTCTTAAGTGTTATTCATTTACATATTTTAAACAAGGCACATTCTGAGCATGCCTGATGCTGATATATTGTACTTTATGACTTCATGTGCATGCATCAAATCGAATTTGTAATGAAATTTTCACAGTGTGCTGAAAATACACTCACACATATTGCTTCCTGCAGATCTACGACCTCATTATAGAGTGTAACTCACATCGCCACCAGTTTTCACAACTTGTCAAGTTTAAAAGGGTCTTTCACTTCTTTTTAGACTTTTAATTAAGACCTGATTAAACCTTTGACAGCGGTTGTCTGATCAAAGTTTGACACTGTCAGCTCAAAGTTTACATCTGATGCAAATCTGCCAATAATAGTTACAACCTGTCAGACATCAGAAGCCTGCGGTTGCCTGTTTCTATATTTCTAAATGTGTTAAGTTGAGACAAAATGTACAGATTTCTAACTCACACTTAACAAGTTTTGCTTAGTTTTTGAACCAACATCAAAAAAGTAACAGCAAAGAAACCAAACTGTTGCATCGCCTCATGTCGCCTGTGTTTTGGCCAATAAGTTTGTCTTGAATACATTGCTAAGACTTCTCCTGGTGGTCATCTAAACTTGAATTGTGGGTAACTTTTCCAGACCAGGAGGTAGAGGCAGTCTGCACCGGTCAAAGAAAAAAGAAATTGAATTAAAAATATGGATATGCAAGCAGTTATTATAATAAAGCAGCGGGCGCTCGTGTTTTTATTACACCACTCTCTCCCACTAATTTGAGTGTTGTGTAACATAACATCAGCTGCTTCTTATCAGGAATGTATCTGATAAATAGTGGCAAACGACACTGGCATCTGAAGCATTTTGTCTTGTGGTTCAGTCAGATGAAAGGATGATGATTTCACACTTTGATTAAATCATAAATACCACAGCAAAAAAACCCCAACTTGTATCAGGAGGTTAGAGTTAAATGAAGAATCAGATATTAACAAAAACCTCTTTTCTTTTTAGCCACACATGTTGCAGGGTCCTAACGGCCCGACACGGACTGACAGCCAGCCGTCAACTTGATGTGTCAGTTCCCTTAAACCCTCTAAACCATCGATACTTTGAATTATCGGCTGTGTGAATACGCTTTTTAAACCCTCGGGGGTTTAAAATTTCTTTCTCTGCCATGTCAAAGTTTTCAACGGTTGCCTCTATTAGGTTCTGTTTCTTTTTTCAGCCACAGGGTTTTGTGAAAGCAAAGCATTGATTTTAGTCGTGGGCTTTGTTTTAGTCTTCAGTCGAGACAGTGACTCTGTCTTGCAGAGCTTTCGCCTTCAGCGGTGAATAAAAAACACATTCCTCACTTCTCCTTTTTGCCAGTGCTCCGTCTCTCGCCCCCTGTTGATGATTTCTCTCTTAGTGATGCCGTGTTTCAACAGTGCAACCCTCCAACCCCTGGATTCATCAAAGTCTGACAGCCTTGTCAATATTCACCACCCAAAGTGGGCAAAAAGCCATCCAGCTCCTCACTGAGACGAACGAATGTGTTCATAAATCTAAATATAGCCGAGGAGCTGTCAGCGTTGTATGTAAAACTCTGCGTGGCGATGTGGGAATTATGCACCAAATCTGTGCGAGCCATCTGTGCCCGTGGCATGTCTATACCATCAAATTACTCACCCATGTGTGGCACTTTCATCAGTACACGTAATTGTGCTGTGGCAGGAATAAACATTTGTCTACCTGATGATGGATGAAAGGCTCACGAGACACAGCGGATTGGGATTTGGAAACACACATTCCAACACGGCGAACACGAGTCTGAGGAAAATGTGATCCAAAAAAAACACAGAGCAGGTAAATCCTAATGGATGCTTTTGTAGTTTGTTAATGAAGCGGCCTTAAGACATGCGAGCCTCAGACAGCTGAGAAATGGATTGTAGGATGGAAATCATGTCCACTGGAAGCAGAAGTGTTAAAGATCCTGATGAACTTTTGTTCCTGGAGCTTCTGTAACTCAGCTTCACAGAGGTTTTTATATCAGCTTTCTTTCCAAAAAGCTGTTACCTGCTCATTTTAGTCTTTTTATAATATTCATGGTCAGCATTGACACTTTCTAAGGAATGGTGTCAATCCAACTGTGAGGACAGTGTGGCTCTTAGATTTTCAGATCTTCTTATAATACATGAAGGCCTGCCAATTCTCCTTTTGCAACTTTGCAACCCAAATCTTCCCCTCTGACACCCATCGTTTCACCGCAGCTCCACCCAACAAGTTGACTGATTCTTAGGTATGTGAGGTATTGAAACTGTCAGAGGTAGACTGCAGTTTTAAGATGGAAATGCTCTCACTTTGTGTTAAGAGCTCATCTTGCTTAAAGTATGTCTTCCAGAATATGAAAACACCAGGTGGACATGTTAAAACTTTAAAAACAGAAACTGGAGTTCCACTTGAGTGCGTCTTTAAATGGTTTATCATTTAGAAAAAAAAAAACATTCGAAAGGTTTAGTGACTGATTTTTGTTGAATTGATATTTCCTGCTTCTGGGACGTTATTCTTGACCTCTGTCCATATTTTTTCCCATACACTGTCTTGTTCAGTACCTTTAACTATGCCAGATATTTTCATGTCATTTGAGCCTTTGAAGTGCTCCGACTGCAGCTCATTTAGCATTATCGATGCAGATAACGAGCGGGACTTTCACATCAAGAGATCCTGGACCCCTGAAATATTTCTTCACTATTTCACTGCTTGATCAATATCTCTTTGAACTGTGAACATACAGAAGGTGCAGTACCTTCACATCTTCAACTTTATTGTACAATATAACCAACACAGCACTTGATCTTCCAGGATCATGTACTATATATATACGCTTCATAGCTCGTGAGCATTCCTGAAGGCCACATTCAGGCTTCACAGACGATTAGTCCTTGTATCCAGCGTTCTGGCAATTTAGACAGATATTCGACTGCAGTACAATGGACTCACTTTCAGGACACAACCTCTATAGATCAGTCCTGTAGTTGAGAAGCAGTCAACCTCCAACGATAGCTGTGCTGATCCGCTGTCATCCGGGAGGCGGGTGGTACAGTGCAAGAGAGAGTCTCATTTCTCCACAGCCGTCTGCAATGCGTCTGGTCTGTTTCAGGCCCGCTGATGAGCATTTAGTTAAATCAGCCATGTACTTTTGGGGGGGTTAAACAAAGGAACATTACGAGCAACTTCTCTCACATGAAATGAAGAAACAACTCTGTCATCAGTGATCAGAGGCAACGAGGTGCATTAGTCGTAATTACCGCCGTTGGATGCACGTAGAAGTTGTTAGAACAACAGCTCATTCAAAACTCCTTGCTCTTGTTATCATCTAAATGCAAATTGGATGTAATAAGGGTCTTGTCTGTCTATCTGCTGAGGTTCTGTGCCAACTTACAGGAACGGCAAAAAGAAAAAGGGGCTGTGTGATGTAGCTCTCGGTTTTTAATGGACTCACTCTCACTTTCTGAAGAGTTTTTTTTTTTTCTTCTCAGTCTCCCAGAAGCAAGCCTCCAAGTTTCTCTGTGGCTTTTTTTTTTCATCACATTTCTTTCTCTCTCTGAACATTTTGTCTTTCTAAATTTTTGTGAAGTTTTTTGTGCTCTCTGTCTTTGAGGTATCCCCGAGGTTCAGCAAGCTATGATGCACACGAACTCACGGCAGTGTGACTTCAAATCTGACTCATGACCCTTGTCACAAGTTTCTCTCTTTCTCTCAGAACTTTCATGCATAAAAAACCGAAGAGGCTGTCTTCACATAAAAAAGAAAGCACTGGTTGTTTGTTGAAAATTCTTGGGACTTTAACTGTTCATGCTTTTCTGATGAGGGAACTTTTTGCTACCATGTAAATACCGACTGCCTTTTTCACTGACAGTGCATCAAATATTGCAAACTGTAAGTGAATAAATTGCCTCCAGGTGAAGTAATTGCTGATGGCTGGAGTTATTTAGAATCTGAGTAAAAGACTGCGAGCAGCTGACTTTGCTTTGTGAACTCTTGGGGCGGCCAAAAAACATCTAACGAATTTATCAGCAACTGCAAGAAACCTTTGTTTTTGAAAGCCAAGACCGATGGCTATAAAGAGAAAAGAAGTTTCTTTTATTTTTTTTTTTCTCACCGGCGAGGTGAAGGTTGACGCAGCCATCATAGATTATACAGCCGGACTCCTACTGTTGCTACACAGCTGCCAGAGGGCGTGAGTTATGTACAGTAAACAGAGGCTTGTGTTACAGGACGCATGTTGCTTCAATGTCCCCCCCCTCCAGGCCCAATGCGGTGTGCAGAGTGGCCGCTGTCAGTGAATGATTTGGCATGGACGCAGTCAGTGTCCCCCTGAGGCAGTTTTGTCACCACATGTTAAAACCATTACCGCAGATGTGGCATGAGCCTTAAGGTCCAAAAAAAAAAAAAAAACAGTGTTTACATTAAATGTGTGTTTTATGTTGAAGCCGTTAGCCATAAAGGCTTGAATGACTTCACAAGGCAGATGGCACACTTTGTTTTTGCAACGAAGAACATCACGGTTTTATAAAAGAATCTGGCTTGTGACCAGATGTTTGCCGGTTTGATCCGGCTCAGATCAGCTGACGAAATGTAAGAGAGAGGAGACAAGGAGCTGTTTTGTCTTTCCTTATTACCGCTGCTAAAGAGCTATTAAACAAGGAGCTTAACCTCCCATTGCATTGTTAGCTTCCAGGTGTTTGTGTGAGTGCATGTAGTGTGTGTGTGTGTGTGTGTAGTGTGGAACAGGGCGTTTCTGGAAAAAAGCATTCACACTCAGTGAATCTACTGTGTTTAAAGAAAGGCTAAACAAACAAAGTGCGAGTTTTCACATTGGGCCGTGTCTCCATTTGTGCCATTTAGCGCCTTTTTACATAATCATCACTGTTTTGACTGTTTTGGTTTGAGTCACACTTTAAATTGGCGTGTAAAAATTTACTATCATAACACAAATAAACTAAGCTAAAAACCCAAAATCACAAAGATTCAAATCCGCTTGTATCAGCTCAAAACTATGTTTGTTTTGTGGTGAAGGAAAGAGAGAAAAAGGAGCCTGTTTCATGCTCGCGTCCCCAGAGGGATCCCGGTTCCTCCTGTCCACCAACCACCATTTTCCACTGGAACCAGTACCATGCGCCTTTTTCAGGGTTATTCTCTCGTAACAGTGCAAACCGTGGAAAAAGTTAAACGAGTATAAGTTGGAGCTGGAACATTGGCGAGCTGTTTAAGTTGTTTCACGGTGTTCCCGGGCTCTCTGTGTTATAGGCTGTTTATTTTGGGATGAAAGTGGCGGGTAGAGGAAGAGTGAGAGTGGGATGGAGGGGCGGTATGGAGAGGTGGGAGAGAGGGGGGAGAGTTTGTAGAGTTCTCCTTACTTGCCCTTAATGAGAGTTGAGCTGTTGTAGGGAGAAAAAAGTGGCTGGACGGACTGGGTGGAGCAGGGTGGGCCTCCTCAACGGTAGAGCGGTGGAAAAAACGGTTGTGTGAATGGCGGGAGACGGCGGGGGCTGACTCAGCCAGCAGCAGAGTGTGGACGAATGACTGTTAAGTTATGAGAAGCGTAACTCGTGATGGAGAGAGAGTGTATGTACGTGTGTGTGTGTGTGTGTGTGTGTTCATTGCCACTCGCGTGTACATGGGTGAGTGTGGGTGTTTATGTCTGCACCATGTACTCGTGTCTTTGGGCGTGTGCAGTGGAACGGTTCAGAGCAGCGCCGGTTGATGGAAGGGTACGAGAGCGAACATCTGGATAAGGCATTTATCTGCAACTAAATTCAGCAGAGTCGAGCCAGAGTGAGGTATCTCCGGGGTTCAGGAGGGTGGAAGGGGGGATATGGTGAGGTGGTGAAGAGGGTGAAGGGGGGTCAGTCTGAGCCGGAGAGGGTCAGTCTGGCTGCGTGTACCTTCAGCTGGTTCTCATTATGGGGGCTAATGTGACGCTCTGATCTCAAGCACACACTGACTTTGCAGACCGAGGTTAAAGCCGGATATGGGTTTTTTGGGAGGCCCCTATACACTGCAGCTTCTGTATCACAGTCTCCCTCCTTGTAGCACAACGAGACCGGGGGCCTCATTTATAGAAAGGCCTCACTATCAAATTTGGTCATGGAAAAGTGTGGAGCTATGAAAACTGATGGGAGTCCAGACGGAAGACTTTTGTGAAATCCAGAATCAGTATTTCTGTGAAGTCACTTTAAATGTGTCATTGGTGCTGAATATAGAAAACTGCATCGAAACTTGGCATCAAACGCTCAGTTATATTTCCAATTACATCAAGTTTATGAGTTTTTTTTTTCTTTTTCTTTAAATAGACTGTATTTATACACACTTTCCTACCTTGGCAGACAAAGTTTCTTCACAAATTGCCTCTAATTCATCTGTTTACACGTACGAGTGATAGTGGAGCTATTTGGAAGGTGCTGGCTTGACCGATGGGAGTGGCTTTACATCTGTGTCTTGCTCAAACACACTTTGACATTTGGATACGAGATGCCAGGGATCAAACTACAAATCCTACAGTAATGGAAAACTTATGCTGCCTCCTGAGTCACAACTGTCCCATGAAACAAATGGTTTTTTTACAGAAACAGGTTTATATTTCTTAAAGTAAAGTACTAAAAAGTATTGTTGTAATACTAGTATGGAAAGCATTTGAATGATGGTGAGGTCCAAATGAAATTTTCCAAATTCTAGTGTTTTTGATAAATTAAACCCTAATGAGAGATAAATACAAGGATGGACAAAGACCAAGAGAAAAGAAAGAGAGAGTCAGTTAATTTATTAGATCTGTCTGGAAAATATTACTGAAGACAACTCCAACTTAAACCCCATCTCTATCAACTGTTCCCCTGCACAGGACCCCAGCTGGGGGGAGGTCTCCCAGGGTTCGGGTCCTAAATCTTTTCCCCTGTACTGACATTTAAGTGGAATGATTTATAACACTGAGCCGCTACTCAGCAAAGTGTTTTCCAGCCCACTGAAAAGCCAATGTCATGCTGATAATTAGCGGTGGAGTGACTGATGCCTGCACTTGTGCTCATAACTGCAGTCATAAGGGCACTCTGAGCGAAGACTAAATGGACCTATTGATATGTCAGAAACGACTGTTAACAGCGAATGAGCCAGACCTGGAAGAGACACCTTTTCGATGCTCCTAAAAAAAGTGAGATGGAGGGAAAATTATGAGACCAAACCATAGTGCTGTCAAGTGCTCTCGCCTTATTCCTACTTAAAATTTTGACAGTCTCGATGATGCCTAGGAGTGCCTTAATAGCGTACAATGGCGTAGGTCAACCAGTCGCGTATCATGGCAACATTAAAAACCCGCAGAAATAACTGAGGGCAAAAACTTTCGGAGTGCGTCGTCCTGACATTAAGCAAAGTACCAGGAGTTGTAGAGGGATGTCTGAGTCATGGCACAGTGTGACTTTGTAGCTGCTTATGTCTTCATGGAGTTTGACATTTTGTAACGTACATTCATTTACCTTCTTGCCAAGAGTTAGCTGAGACTTCCAATAAATGTGCTCTGGACCTGGAACCTTAAGGCAATAGGTTGAGCTTCATCATATCCTGGTTCTACGAGTAATGCACAGACTTGAGTGGGGTATAAATGTTCTCATCTGATTCATCTAAGTTACAAACTTTTCAGAGCTGTCCTTCAAACTTATATGTGATATTTAATGCTCATTAGCTAAAATGCACATTGTGGTGTTACCAAAAGCATGTCTGGCAACTTATATGCGTGATACATTTTAAAAAGTGATGCAATTTTACCAAAAATGGGTAGCATAGAAAGTGTAGAAATCATGAAAAATGGGGTAAAACCCTTAACCAAAGCCACATCCTTGGATGCTGAGTGCTTTAAATTGGTGGTCTTAAAAAAACAACATTAAAACAATTTAGTTTAATGATCCATTCTAATCAGCAGACGCAGCAGCAGAACACAGAAGCTCTTAGATCCCCATGTTGTGTTGACATTGTAAATATTAGAGGCTCAAGTGGCTGTACAGTGATTAACTGCTGTCTAATTCCTCCTGCTATTACCTTGAACCGTCGGTGCTGCAGAGCAAAGCCAGAGCCGCCTAGTCACTCATGCATCCACTGTTCTCAGTTTGTGCCTTCACCTTTAAGGTTTTTTTTAAACATAAAAGTACTATAAGATAATGAAAATCCTTTATTGACCTTTAATTAGATTTATGGGGATAAGTCAGGTGTAAAGGTGCAGAAGTGCATGACATTTTCTATTCGGCAAGATGAGAAATGTATCATTTTAAGTATTAAGTTTAATAGTCTATACGTGGTTTCCATTGCTATTTGGCACTTTTTCTCTTCCTTCCTGTCTTCCTCCCCTGACACGCTGTTCTACTCACTTTCCACATGGGGAGATTTCACACAGGAATTCATTACCAGTGTGTTAAAACGTCCTTCAGCTCAGTCTATAAACAGTCTTGCTCTAGTTGAGGGAAAACAGAAAAAGTCACAGGTAGATGTATAAACAATTACTTTGTTCAAACGTTTTTTTCCACTACATGAGTATTTGGCAAAAGAAAGTGTGTGTGTGTGTGTGTGTGTGTGTGTGTTTGAATAGTCGTAGAGGGGGTCGTCGGTTGGTGTGAGCAGGGATATGGGTTGAACAGTATGAGGGGGGTCAATCCTCTGATGTCACGGGGGGATTATTTTAACAGGACCCACCCACCGGGACCTTGGCGGTTGATGGCTTCCGTAGCCCGGCTGGGCCGACAGAGGCACGCTTTGTATGAGCCAGTCATAAACTACAGCGGAGCCCCTGAATCACTACAATGCTTCTGTTCACGGCTGTGTTTGTCTTACGATGTTGTTAGGTGAGTGAGATCATCAGTCCCAAAGTCATTATGGCCAATGAGTCTTTTGGTGGAGAGAGAGATGAGCCAACAAACCGTGAATTCGTCACACGCCTTGTACGGCCGGAACGTGGAGTTCGTGGAAAGATGTTTACCTTAAGACTGGCTTGTAAAATCGGAGAATGCCTCATTGTGCGGACCTCTTAAGCAGCACAATATGTCTTTGTTGGCTGCTGCCTTGAAACACAGTATAGCAAGTTTAACATGGAACTGAAACGCAGCCAACATTAAATGGTAACATTTTCACTGGCAGCTCTACGAGAGTGCAGGGACCACAGGGAAGAGTTCATGCCCAGTTTCTGGAGTAATGATTTCCTATGATTTGATTGGGTGTTGCAGGGTCTTAAGCTACTCCCGAACAACCTTTCAAAGCCCTCTGATTTCCTGTTTTCAATCTCATCTCAACCCAGTGATGGAGGAAGAAAAAAAGGCAGCAGATGCAAAGACATCGGTCAGTTTTTTAACAAAGTCGGTAGTCCCAAACATAACAATTGTTCCAGAGAGAAAAAGGCCTGTCCTTCTCTCCGTATCTGTCCAAAGAAAGTGGGCTTTACCTATTCATCTTGTTTAGAAATCCAGCCTTTCAGATCCTTTCTCGCATTAACAGCACAAACCCAGACAACACTGAGTCTTTCACATCCTCTCCACGCTTTTCTTGCCTTCCCCTCCCTTTTCTCTCTGGTCCATTTTCCTAAGCTGAAATTACATTACACTGCCATTCTCCTTTCACATGGAAAGGTCATAATTTTTCGTTGCTGCCGCCACCCCTTGTCTGTTGTGTAAGTGTGAGTTTTACAGAGAGAAGGGCCTGAAAAGTTTTAATTATTGCCAGGGAGGCGGCCACCCGCTGAGGCTCCACAAGCCTGTTTTTTTAATGCATTGTACCTTTTCAGTCCGGCTAACATAGGAGTGTCTCAGAGGGATGCAGAGGTAGATGGGGATTTGAAAGGAGACTAAAATGATGATGTGTTTGCTTTCACACTGGCATAGCCTGGTCTGAAAAATGGCTCCATAAAGCCTGTAAAAGTGTGTCCCTGGTGACTTTTGAAAAGTCAGTGGGGAAGGACGGGGGTCCTTATAAAGCAGCACTGACAAGGTATGTAAAGTTGTGGCTCTGCTCTCTGCTGTTTAACAATGCAGGAGTTGGCAGTGTTTTTCTATACAGACTGCTGCATTTGGAGTCGGGTCTGTAAACATGTTGCACCAACATGGTCTTTTAATTTTACCTACAGCTAGTGTGCCGTGATTAGCTTCTGAAGTGTTCATGGTAGGTACATTGTAGTCTGTGGTCAGTGATTGAAATCAGGGAGCAAACCCTACCGCCCACAAACACACACACTAACACACACAAACACAAGAAAAAGGCCACACAATAAGCATTGCACTCCAATCAAAGAGTTTTTAAAGAGCCTGTCCTCTCATAACTTATAGCCAATGTTTGCTGGGTTTAAGCCTTATCATGCCAGAAAAACTTTGACAATGCGTTTGCCTGTTCAAATTTGTTGGTGTCCCAGTGTTTTGAAATCTTGTTTGGGTAGCGTGAACACTTGTGACTGAGTGCCAGAAGCGTGAGGGTTCATCTATGATTATCAGTGAATGTTTGTTGACTCACTAACATTAGGCAACCAGCGGCCAAAGATAAAGAGATATAGCCTATCTACTAAACATATACTATTTTTGTAGTTGTGTTCATGTAATTGTGGCGTAGTTTAAGATCAGCAGCAAAACTTTTCAGAATTTCTCTCAATAGCACAAGTCAGAAGGAGGTACAAATGAGGTTTTGCTGCTGAAATAGCGTCTTTGCTTGTGTAAAGTCAAGCTTGCAATATCATAATTGATCCCAGAGTGGTGAAAGTTGAATTATGTGCAGCTTGACGAGCAAATTTGTCTGTAACCAGCTACCTGTCAAAGATCCCAGGACAATCCACAGATGTCCACAAAATGCTGTTCTCCCCTCAGCTTGTCCAGCCTTTGTTAATATGACACAGCCACACCCAATTTAAACAGCTGAAATGATGAGTAACACTGGCCGGTAGTCGACCTAAGTTCCGCAGACAAAAGCCCACACAGGCAAAAAGAGGGGTGCAAATACAAGATAAATACAAAGAGGTAATATCAGGTCAGTATGTGACAGAATGCTGTTCTAAGATTAGATGTAAGGAGACATTTATTGTCTAAATTCTGCTTATTTTTTTCTGTTGCTGGCCAACAGTGCTTGCCTCACTTGTCCTGACGGCACACCATTGCATCATTTCTGGGAGACTCTCTGGCTCTTATATTGCAACAAAAGTCTCATAACTTACAAACTACACAGAAACAGAGCGCAGTGCATGATTTTTAGAGGATGCATTGTTTTTGTAAGGCATGCAAATCGTCCACTTGTATTTTTATGGTGTGAATTAAATGTTATGACTTTAAAACTGCATTTCTTGAACCCCAAAGTATTTGATCCATAATTATATCATATAATAATATAATATTCAGACTGAGAAATTGAAACTAACTAATGTTTGGCACTTTTACTTTATTACTGATGGTTAATCGGTTATCAAAATGTCTCAGTTTTTGATGTACCACTCTCCCTGATACTGATACTATAATTAGTGTTCTGATTGCTCTCTGCAAACATCACAGGTTCAAGTGCTACTGACCCTTGTGAGACATGTAAGAGCTCATCACATCCATCACACCCTCTAAAGCTCTCCAGTTCTATCTACGCCTAACGACACCCTATCCTACGCATAATTACTACATCCAGAGGCCATCATGCTCTGTTGTAGGTAGGCATAGCCCAGCAAAGGAAACAAATGACCAACATAACCACTATTTATAGTCCAGCCTTGGTTTAACCATGGGTTGTGCAAGTAAGTTGTTTGTTTGGGTAACTGACCGTGTTACCATGGCAAACTTCGTTTTGAGGAACACAACACTAGTTACACTTGCTTTTGTATGTGTCAAATAATAAAGCTGTGTGTTACTGTTTTGGTTAACACTCCCCATTGCCAAAGCAGTACATATCAGACATCATATCAGGTAATTCGACTTTAGAATAATGCGCATGTGATTTAAATATCGTTTTTGGTGACCAGTACAAAAAAGCTCAAATCTTGTCTGTCTGTCTGATGCATCCTCGCACTCACTGAAAATATGATTGAACTGACTCTGATTCATCGGCACAAGTCGAGTCACAAGACACAACGTCGTCTGAATGTCTCCAGTCTTCCTGCACTTGTGGTCAGTGTGTCTCTCTTCCCCGTAGCTTTTCCGGACATGTGTTGCTAGACTGAGACCAAAAGAGGATGGAGAAGAGGAGAAGGAGGAGGAGGAAAGGGAAAGAAAGACAACAGGGTAATTCATTCAGTCCTCTGTGAAAGAGAGAGGAAGACTCAGTTTCCTCGGAGCATTATAGATACAAATGCAGTCAGTCATCAAATTATAGCCATCTGCATTGGCTTGAGACCAGGATTCTGCTTGACACACAATCAAGTAGTGTGAGGAGGGGTGTGGTAACTAACGGGGATCACACACTGTCCTCTTAGGTGGTGAGATCTTCACACACAGAGACTGACAGCAAATGTGGCAGCAGCTTCTCAGCTCCAGCTTACACTCTTAAAGAGCAGGGATGATTCTTTACAGATAATGACACCTTGTCAGCAAAATCACCTCAGCTTTATCCCATTTACTCCCGAGTCCCTGCAAGATGGAGAATATGGCTGTGTGTTATGTTGCAGTAGAAAACAGGAGTCTTATGATGCATGAATGCTTTTTCATTCTCTAAAAACCCCTTATGGTTATGTTTTTCTTTCATCCTGTAGGTATAAGTCTCTTTGCGCGTACCTGTTAAACACAAGCAAGTGTGCAGAGACAAAAGGAGTGTCACAGAGAAGAGCTTTTATACAGATAGCAGATTGAAAATGTGCTTTTCTTACATGAAGCCTATTCTCTGCTGGAGCTTTATACAGCTTAGCCGGAGAACTAATGAATTCCAGGTCCAGGTATACTGCAGAGAGTCAAGCTATTGTGTGTATCATTAGAAAATGTGCTTCTTTTCCTGAAGGCAACAGCAGCAAGCTGAATTTGAACCGGAAAATCCCCAGGCAGAATTGTCTTGGCATCGCTCTCTCCTTCAGCTTTTTATCCCCATGCTCAGTGAACAATCCAACAAAAGCTCGGGTTTAAGAACCATGGAGCTCATTGCGATTTTCTTTGTTAATGCAATTGCCTGTAAGAAAAGATTCTGTTCCCCCATTTTTCACTTTCAGCCTGAAGGCTCCTGTGCAATTAGCACTATTCTTTCATTTAGAATACCTTAGCCTTACCAGAAACTCTGTGAACTGTGCCATAATAGCCTCTGGCATAGTCAGTAACAGCTAACGACAATAGCCTCCAAAAAGTGACATTTTGAAAATGAATGATGTGTAACTGTGATAATTCTATTCAATTTTGTAATACAAATGATATTTGCATGCTCAGCTCTATTCTCTTTTCATATAGGGATCTCAATGCTTTAGTTTTGCTAGTTCATTTGTTATTTTTCATCAAATATGGATCACAAAGTTTAACATTTGTTAATGTCAAAAACAGTTTCCTGTGATATTTATATCTAAAAGCCACCGTCGTGGTGTTTTAGTGGCTGCAGGAGACCATTGCTTTGTGGCAGTGTATAATCGATAGTCTCTGTGTATTTGGCCCTGTGCTGAGACCGTTCATCACTGACTTTGTTCACGACAGAGCTGCCTTGGAACCAAAAGCATATGCCTCTTTGTAAAAATCACCAAAGTGTGGGTAGAAAAACATCAAATGATTGTCTTTGGTCACATTTCCAGCGTTAGTTGCAGGGATCCGGGATGGAGAGGTTCATTCACAGGATGTGAAACCAAAGGACAAGTGTACCCTTCAGTGTTCTGAAGTTGGCAACGTAGCATTAATGACGATGCAACACAGACACAAGCCGCCCCTTAAAAGCACACATAAACACACGCACACACACATTGCTCTTACATGGAAACCTTTGAACAGACTAAACTTCTTTTCCCATTTATAGCTATGAATGTGAACGTTAAGTTTTGTTTTTCCTTCTCTGACTCATTGTGTCTGAGGAGATATTTTGTGGGATATTTGCCTTGTGGCATCGTGCCCACTGTCCTCTGGGCTACTGGATGCTACTGTCGAATTTGAAAGAATAGTTGGGTCTTCGTGATCTCACAGGAATGTTCCAACACTTGACAAAGCAATGTCTCTCTCTACTTAACTATTTCAAATATTCTAAAGCATTAGCATTGTGTTGTCAAAAGGCTGCCTTTTCCATTGTATTGCAATGGGTTTCATTCTCTTGAACTATGACCCCCCTGAGGCCAAGTGGGTGGCTAATGGAATGCCCCCCGTTCTATATCTCTTGGCTAAGGCCATGGAAAACCCAATGCTGTAAAAAACAGTGCCTTGGAGGTGGTCCAGTTTAATTTCAGAGCATGTGCGCAAGGAAATAATTGACTCCCTCCGTGGTTTACATTTTGTCGAGGGCCCTGGAGAGCACAGTCTGAGGCAGGTGGCTGAATTTGCATATCATTGGAAAAGAGACAGCTCAAGCTTGGGAAATCCTGCACCCCAAGACTCTATATGCCCGGAAAACCTCCGCAGGGGTAATGACTGATGTCTCAGTGAGAAAATCCCTTTGAGGCCAGAGGAGCTCCTCTTCAGCCAGGAGCAGCTGGAGGACACCTGATAATATAGAAATCACTCCTGAGCTGGGTGCAATGTAACATGAGACTCAGAAAAATGCTCATCTAATTGGTTTCTCCAAACTTTCACACTTAAAAATTCACAGAGTTGGCATCCAGTTGTAGGATGAGCTCCTAGCAAGGTATGCAGGTGCCTCTTGTGTTATCCCAATATTGTGAGCCGTGCTATGTTTACACCCTTTGGAGAATTCAAACTGTGAATTTTTTTGCAACTATAATTTTATTCCTTTTCTGTCTAAATAGCCTAAAAGACAAAAGTGGCTGTCTCGTTTTAATTTTAAAGTGCACAGTTCAAGAAAACATGCTCTTGTTGCTTGGCACACAGTAAAAATGACCTTCTGTTGCAGTTATAATGTCATCTTATTTCTTAGATTTATAGGCTAACATTATGCCTCTGTCTTCACAGAATCCTACTTTGGGGACAGCTTCTGCAGTTTACAAGCCTTCCAAGATGTCTCCACCTTCCACTTGTCACTACAGATCAAGACAAGTCGAAGAAGTGGGCTGCTGTTACTGGCTGCAGGAATGCAGGACTACCTGTTCCTAGAGCTCCTAAATGGGAAAATACAGGTAAACGGTTAACCAGCTGGAGAAGACAGAAATGTTCTTGGACATCAGAAAACAGCATGGGTCTGTCAGTGGAAAAATCTTTTTTAAAAATCCATAAACTTAATACTGATGACTAAATTTATTCATTAATGACATTTAGACAGGGCTGCATGGTGGCTCGGTGGTTAGCAGCGGCGCCTCACAGCTAGAAGATCCTTGGTTCGCGTCCCGGTTAGGGCACCTGGGATCTTTCTGTGTGGAGTTTGCATGTTCTCCCTGTGCAGCGTGGGTTCTCACCGGGTACTCCGGCTTCCTCC
>JAPZDY010000023.1:21133146-21186334 GCA_029783645.1 Ctenochaetus hawaiiensis
AAGAGTGTTATTTTTAAATGTTGCTTCTGAAAATGTCACCACTCAGTTTTAATACAAAGAGACTATGACACATTTCAAAGAAGCACCTTTGAAAACAGCCACAATTGATTTAATTATTGTGCTGTCTTCTCCAGTTGTCTTACTTGAATGTAAACCATGACAATTGAAAGGTATGATTAATTGTCTGACAGCTTTGAAAAGCAGCGAAATTAGTGCCAGGTTTGCTATTACAGATATTCATACTGATTTTTCCCTCAATGGACAATATCTCTGCTTTTTAAACAAGGTGAATTCTTAGGGTCTGTATCAAAAAAAAAAGAAAAAGTAGAAATGAATTTATTTGTCTGCTGCACTGAGTCAGTAGACTGAAGGCTTTACAAAAAATAAATGCCTCATCTGTTATGCATGTGTCCATGCTGTCTATACTATCACAAAATTTATAGCCCACTAGCTGCCAATGCACATTAACAAAATGCATAGCAAGTTTTTAATAGAATAAAATGTTTTTGCTTTCTTATAGGCACGGTTGAACATGGGGGCTGGTGAGGTGACACTGACCTCATCCCAAGCAGCACAACTGAACAACCTTCTGGACCACACAATCTCACTCACACTGCAAGATGGCAAATTCACAATCACAATTGATGGGCTCTACCCAACATACGTGCCTGTAAATGATGATGGGCAGCAGCTCAATATTGATCTTGGCATTTGGCTTGGAGGAACAGGAGACCTTGATGCTCCCTATCTCAGCAATGCTATTCCCCCTTTCCGTGGCTGCATGACTGAGGTTAAATTTGAGTCCCATCAGTTTGATATTCTCAGCACAGCATTTAAAGAGTGCCACGACACAAAGGAATCTTGCAGCAGTGAATTTGAGGCCGGTGATGGGGAGGCAACTAGTTTTAGCACTCCTGATTCTTTTGTGTCCTTCCCCACCTGGAGCGGAGCTAGTGGTGCTCCAAGGGTCCTAGAGTTCCTAATGAAAACCACCATTGAGGATGCGTTGCTTGCTTTCCACCCTGGCCGAGAGTCTGACTTCATTGCTGTTGGTGTTTCAAAAGGCTACCTCAAAGCTCTATTGGACCTTGGCGGTGGCGTGGAGATACTGGAGAATACACAGGTGCGGCTGGATGATGATCAGTGGCATAGAGTCAAGGTCCAAATCAGTCAAGATTCTTTTGTCCTTAATGTAGATAGCCAGTCTTCCACTCTCCCACTTGATCCAACACAAAAATTGGACTTGGTCGGAAACTTGTATTTAGGAGGGATCCAGGGGAAAATGAAGGAGGTCTTTCGTGACAGTGGGGCTTTAGATCAAGTAGAGGAGGATATGACTTCTGAATCCTTCATTGGTTGCTTGGGGGAAATCAAAGTTAATCAGAAGGACAGAAGTCTGCAGGATGCTTTAGTGACCAAAGATGTTCATGTTAAATGTGAAGGAGAAGACTATGATTACTCGAGTTACTATGATATAGAATCAACCACAGCTGCTCCAACTGTTCGCATCCGATATGTTAATATGGACCACAACGAACAGCATTGCTATCCAACAGATGACACACCAGAGATGTTCAGAAATGTAAGAAAACTTCTTGATGTCAGCCCGTTGCTTGTGCCTGAAGGTGGAGAGGTTTTTGTCGAAATCAGCAACCTAAACCCTACATTTGACCTACATGCTGCAGGGATGCGTGAGTCTGAGATAATCTTCACTCTCCAGAATGCACCCTGGTATGGCTTGTTTGATATGGACACCAACACAAGACGCACAAAAAAGTTTACACTCTTAGATGTTGTAAATAAGAAAATTAAGTACATGCATGATGGAAATGAGAGGCATGAAGATCAAATTCAGCTCCAGGTGGCTGTTAACAGTGACAGCAACCTTCCAGAATGTTTAAAGACTCCTCGAGAGTATATCATCCCAGTTGAAATTCTTCCCATTAATGACATACCCCAACTTGGTGGAAGAGAAATTACCATTGCGCAAAACGGCAGGACTCGTTTGAATCCCAGTCTCATTAAAATCATGGATTCTGACACACGCTGTGATGAATTAGTAGTAACTGCAACTTCAGAGCCTTCCATCGAAGTTGGTTACTTAGAAAACGGTCAGCAGCCAGGAAGACCCATCTCAGAGTTCACTTGCAGAGAGTTGAAAGATGGCAATATCTATTTTGTACACAGAGGGGGTAGTGCTGCGGAACTAACTTTAGAGGTGTCTGATGGACAGTCAGTAGGTCACTCAACCACTTTCCAGTTGTCTGTGGCACAGCCACATATGACTATTGTCACCAACACTGGCCTCCTCTTGTCTCAAGGAAGCAATGCATCCATAGAAGTTCAAAATCTGGCTGTTCTCGCTCATCCTCGCAATGGAGTTATTATGTATAACATCACACAGCCTCTGTTATTTGGAGAACTTCAAATAATGACAAGTGATAGAATGTATAAGCAGGTCACAACTTTCCATCAATCTGATCTGGATCAAGGGCATCTTAGATATGTAAGCACAGACTCTAGTGACCAAGAGGACATTGTGATTGAGCGGATTCAGTTTGACGTCCATTTGGGGCAGTTCTCTCTCTGGAACAACACCTTCTTGGTCAAAATCATCCCTGCACAAGTCAAAGTTTCTAACATGGTTGCATTGGAAATTGAGGCCGGTGATGAGCAAACAATTGGACTGACAGAGCTTCAAGCTGAAGTAAAGGGCAAAAACCCAGACCCACAAACGGTAAAATACATCCTTGTCAAGCCTCCAACTCTTGGCAGTCTCCAGTTGTTAGACAGACAGTTGGCTGAGGGTGACATCTTCACACAGAGGGACATTTTAGACAGTGCTGTTAGCTACGTGGTGCGTGTGCAAAGAGCTGCAGAAAGCACAGACCAGTTCCAGTTCAGAGTCCTTGCCGATGATCAGTACTCCCCTCTATACACCTTCCCTATTAATATCCTTGCCAATGCAGATGCTCCTGTTTTGACCAATGAGATGATGGTTGTCCTGCAGGGTGGTGAACATGTTCTAAACAAAGACTTTCTTTGGATGCAGTCTTCAGGTTCCTCAGATTTTGTCTACCAGGTCATACAACCACCGAAGCATGGTCGATTGATAAGAGACTCCCCACCCGGACAGCCTAGATTTGAGGGGGCGATAAGAGTATTCAGCAATGAAGACCTCCAGCTTGACAGGCTTATTTACAAGCATGATGGTTCAAAGACAAGCAGCGATGAATTCCATTTTTCAACATTCGATCAGGCAACAG
Source organism: Ctenochaetus hawaiiensis (assembly GCA_029783645.1). NCBI lineage: Eukaryota > Metazoa > Chordata > Actinopteri > Acanthuriformes > Acanthuridae > Ctenochaetus > Ctenochaetus hawaiiensis. The sequence continues at coordinate 21,136,413 of JAPZDY010000023.1, forward strand.
AAAGTTCAGACAATCAGGAAGCAGTGAATGGTGTTTTCAGAATTTCCATCCAATCCAAGAACGAGCATGCTCCGATGAGGGTTGTGGATAAAGTCTTCAATGTAGCCCGCTATGGCCAGCGTCTGCTAACAACTGACGTCATCCAGTTTAAGGATGATGACTCAGGTTTCAATGACACCCAAATTGTCTACGCTCGTGAGGGAATCCTCTCAGGCAATATTGTCTCAACACTTAATCCATCACAGCCCCTTTTCCGTTTCACACAAGCTGACCTACGAGATAAGAACGTCCTCTTTATTCACCATGGAGCAGACCGGGAACGCTTCTCACTGCAGGTGTCTGATGGCTTCCACAAGACCACCACACTGCTTGAGATCCAAGCAAGTGAGCCCTACCTGCGAATAGTAAACAACACAATCATTGTCATCGACCATGGAAACACCAAGACCCTTGACACCGCCCTGTTGAGTGCTGACTCCAACATGGACATCAGAGATAACAGTGAGATCAAGTTCCAGGTAACATCGCCCCCCAGTGATGGCAGGATTATTGTGAGTGGGATTGAGGCTTCGGTTTTCACCCAAGAGGACTTGAAAAAGGGTGTTGTGTCTTACGAGCACAATTATGAGAGTTTGAGGTCAAAGGACTCCTTCGGCTTCACTGTTCAAGCAAGAGGACATTCTGAAGAGGGCACATTCAGGATTAAAATATTCAAGCAAGGCTACCTCTCCGAGCCTGAGGTGATAACCAACGAGGTCATCATTTCCTATGAGGGAGAGCACACTGTAATCAACCAGGACAATCTCAAGGTAATGTCTACTGACTTTCCATTTGCAGTATCTTGAACAAAACCGATTGATTTTTAATGTGATCTCAAGCTACAGTGCATTCAATAAATTAACTCTTTATATTTATTTGCTTGCTGGCATTTCATCTATTAAGCACACATTCGGTTTTAGTTAACAAGGTAACATTTAGTATTTGTACAATTTGGCAATAGCTATTTGACAGAATACTGCCCTTTCTTTTCAAATGTATTTTTTTCTTGTGAAATGGATATTTTATAAGACTCACTCAAGCATAAAGCCTTGATTTGCAACCCTGTCTCTGAGCTACATGAGAACCACATGAAAGCAGGGCTAAAAATGACGGTAAAGTTGCTGCTTTTAATCAAGTTTATGTACTAAATTACAGTCTATTAAGTGTGGAAAACAGAGCACTAAGTGTCCCCCGAGGACCCTCCTAAAGCCCACTGTGATTTTTTAGATGAACCTGCCTGCACTTCATCTCGGAAGTCAATTAATGAGTTTAAATTGTTAGCCCATTCATAAGACATTCTCTTCATACATGTCTTGATTTGTAGAATGATGATAATGGATCCTCTGAAAGTAAATGTTCTGTCATTTAAACCTTAATTTCACCATAATACACACATTTTTAAATCAGCAGAATGGAGAATAACCTAGACAGCCGGTAGACATGTGACTGAAATATGCATTGAAAAAAAAACCTTGACAGAGGTAAAATATTGACTCAGCTTCTGGGGGCTTTTTTAATGTGTTTCCCTACCATGAAATGGAAAGAAGTATGATCTTCAGAAATATTATCAAATGCAAGCATGACTGCTAAACATTCCAAGGCTTCAGAGTTTAATAAATCTTCTCAAAGTGGGATGACCATAAATCTGCCGGTGAGTAAATCTGCAGCGTGACTTGCCAGATATCAAAAATGTCTCTTTTTAAGCCTCCGTTAACCATGCAGTCACATTGCCACAATTAGATAAAATATGTCCCTCTCATCCGAGCATTAGATTTAAACTGCACTAGAGTTGACTCTGCCCTGTGTCCTGTTAGTACAACAAAATAATGTAGTGTGCTGAAATCAAATTACAACAATGCCCTTGTACTGAAAGGAAACGTTAACAGGCATCCAAGTCCAGATGCTCGATATGACTCTGACTTTTTTACTGCCAGTTTCGAAAGGCAAATGTCTTGTTTTTAAGCTTTATTTGATCTGTTTAACCGAATGTTACTGGAATAACTTCACGACTGTCTGCTATTTTTGTTGACTGTGAGTAGTGCCTCTATTTCCATGATGTATTGCACTGGAGGACCTCATGTCTATCTTTTCCACATCAAAAAAGTCAAGCATTGAGCATTCATGCTGCATTTTGTGGTATATTCAATTAGTCAGAGGGCTTAGTCATTCCACTCCACACGCAAAACATTTAGATTAAAAAGGACTTCTCTGTACATTTTAAAGCAGTGTGCAGATTTTCCCTTGAAATAAATTAAAAAGGTGTTAAATGTACAGAAAGGTACTTTTTATATATTCACTTATGAATAGGGTTCTCGTTGGGACAACCATATATGTACTCCTGCAAGTTTATCATTATACAAATAAGTGACCATGTACCTTTGGCTTTTAGGTGGATCAAGCTGATATCCTGCCTACAGAAATGGTGTTTACCATTAAAGCGCCTCCTCGTCTCGGTCATGTGGTCAAGTTGACAAACAGCTCGGACAGCACAGCCTCGCCTGTCCTCGACTACATTCACTCCTTCACTCAAGAGGACATCGATCAGGGGCGCATTCTCTATCTGTCCGCATCCATCCAGGTTTATTGTCATTTAATTCCATCTGTTGTACTAAATCATATCAGGCAGTTTGTTTGCGTTCACACTCACACTGAGAGTAAAATCAGAAAAAAAATAAAACCTCAGCCTCTTATGTGTCAAAGGTACGAGGTTTATCTCTGGTGTATTAACAACTTATTTGTTTTTTAGGGCAATGACGCCTTCACAGTGGATGTCAGTAATGGCTTTACAACAGTGGAGGACCTGCAGGTTTCTGTGAACATCGTGCCCCGGATCATCCCCATCCATATCTTCAACTTCACAGTGAAGGAAGGCCTTGGCAAGGCAATTAATGCAGATATCATTAACATCACACATCCATTCTACAGCTCAGCAAACATAGACTTTGTTGTGGAAGAGCAGCCACAGCACGGGGACCTCCGCTTAGTGGATGGAGACACACTGACTTACTTTTCATGGGAAGAGGTAAGTTTTATGATGAAAAGAATATAGAAATTATACAATTCAATTACATATTCCAGCAAAAAAGATCACTCAGTCTCTCAGCAATCACATCTTTTTGCCTCCTAATCCGAATAATACTGAGTTTTTCTCTCAGATATCACTGTTTAATCATCCTTTAAAGATTTAAAGTTTGTAGGATTTCTTCGCAAAGACTTTTTAATCAACAATAAAACAAAGTTTGAAATCTCACCAAAATACAGCATAGGACTATGCTACTGAAATTGGTTTGACTGGCTGCTGGATAATGAGAGAGGTCAGATTTCCTCTGCAGAACGATCTTCTTTTTATGTATTACTTAAATAAAATGCATGCATGGATGTACCAGTTTTTACTCCTCCATTCAAATTGCATGCATGTCTGCTGTTTATGATGTACCAACATCAACAGAGACCAGCAGAAGTACAAGGAGAAATATGATTATCCTTGAGAATTAGTTTCTTGCATTTGGATTCCCATTCGGAACAATGGGGAAATATTAAATCCATTATCTAATAACATATTAGGTGGAGTTTATTATTTCTTTACTGAAGGGTATCAATACTGAACCAAATGTACTTTTGATTGCCCATATTTTATTCAGTCCGGGACCAGAAACTTCCTAGAAGAACCACAACCCCAGCAATCCATATTCTGTCCAGTTTTAATAACTCCAGGGAGTACAAGACTACAGACCATGATGGTTGTTCAAGAGGATTACAACAGGAAAGTGTTACTATGGAACTTTCCCCAGTTACTATTCAGAGCTGTTTTGGATTTGTTGCCCTGGACCAGATAGAGAGGGGAGGAGGGGGTTGGATCTAGGAGCTGCTGCAGCACAGCTATCTGGTCTGCCTCCATGTGGCTCAGAGGCCCCAGCTTTAGGAAAATATTAAAAATGCATGAGTAGTTAGTGGTGGAAAAACCTCATGCATTCTGACATAGTTTAACGGAGCAACTTAGACACATATCTTATAGCTACTACATCTAGCCCTGGTCTGCTTCCACCCCTCTCAGTTTTGCTGAACCATTGTGGAAAAACTGACGATGCCTTTGGACAGCCCGAAGCCAAAATAAACCAGCCTGGTATGTTCCAATAATAATGTGTGAGCACACACAAAACTCCCGCGCTTTGCTACCACCAGACTCACTCGTACTGTCTCTTAAAGATCCCATTGTTAGCTTTGGTAGCGTGTAGACGAACGTTAACATGGATATTATCATCTGCCACTATTAAACCGTCAAAGAGAACAAAAGCTTTTCTTCGTACTGCCTCTCTGAGACTATTTCATGTGTGCACTGTGTGTACTCTCTTTTTTTTCTGTTTTCTTTTTACTGTACTATTCTCAGAGGATAAAACATATTCAGTTCTCTTAAATGAGTACCACATTGAAGAATAAATGTCCAAACCTCACTCTGTGCATCATTTAAACCAGACTGTAATTGTTTCAAAATGAAAGTCAGTTGTGTTTGTACTTTTCTGTATTGCAGTGGGGTTTTTTTCCCCTAAGTTCATTTATCCTTCAAACTCTACTGGGCACGTTTCCTCAGCCCCTGTAAGCCGGACTTACTGCTGCATAATGATACAATGATCAGTTATCGGTGGAGGTTGACAGAGGAAATGCCAGTGTACAGTAACCTGGAGGTGCACAATGAGAAAGACTTGAGTTTCTCATGCAGAGGGACAACATGTAACTCTGTGTGCCGTGTGGCCCATATGTACCACATCACCATCTGAGGGGGGGAGTGGATAGTATTTTACAACCAAAGCACTGACTATGATTTAGTCCGGCTTTGAACAGTAAAGTCATGTTTACCCTCAGGGTCGTATGTTATGTTGAGTCCAACATGAGGAAGCAAAGGAACACTTTGCTCTTATACATCTTTACTCTAATCAGGTTCAGCTCTCCATCAGGTCTCAATTAGGTTGTCCATCTGTGGAAACCTATTAAAGTCTGAGCAGGCATCTTAATTTTTAACCAAGTACAAAATGTTTTTGATTAAAAAAACACACACACAAAACAGATGATGCATACCCTGAGATTCTACATCAGTCAAAACTATGAATAAAATAATAATAATATTAAAGCAGCCAGTGTCAAAAATTGACACCCATATTTCTCAGAGAAAATCTGAGGGCCACATGTCCAGCCACCACCCACTGTTTATTGTCCCAGCGAGCAGACTGATTGTCTTGCAGACTTTCCCCGATCAGTGATGATGAAGGAGGTTGTTTTTCCAGAGAGATGCCAGTCATATGGGATCCATTTGGCACTTCCTGCTCTCTAAGGCAGGTCCTATCATCACAGCAGCTAAGTGGCTTTTGTCTAGACTAAGTTCCAAACGTCTTCCTTGCAGAGAAGGACCCCCTCTTTAAATACAATAAAAAGTATGGAAGGAAATGTTTGATAGGCGGCTAATAGGATTCCAGGTAGACTACAGGGTGGAGAAACAGGGACACAGAAGTGAGGTGCTGACGCTCCTCTTCTGTATGCAGAAAGTCAACAGAGCCTCCTTGGCCCGGCCGCAGGTGCTGTTTTCTATCTAGCTCACTTGACACTGGATGACTGATTCCTTTGTGCCTCTGGTTTCCCTCAAGGTTTCATCCCACGAGGGATATTCTCCTTGTTCCTTTGCTGCTCCCAGGCTTTAAAACCTGATTATAGCTTTTATCTCGAAACTTTGCAAACATATATTATCTGCTAAGGACAACAACAGACATATAGTGTATATTGTGCAGAGATTAAGATAGGTCTCTGCAGGTTAAAATAGACCCTCAGCCATCAAAGGAAAAGTTTTAGTGTATTGAAAATATGGGAAAAATGAGAGTTCAGAAGATAAATATAACCATCTCCGCTGCGTTAAATATGAGGCATTTAGTTTAACTGAGCACAAAGACTGAAAGCAGGATGAGACAGCTAGCCTGAATCTGCTAGCACCTTTAAGGCTCAATCCCACATTCTGTAATATTAAAACATGAGAACGACAAAAAAAAGCATTTATGCTAAGCTAGGCTAACTGTTCAGGCTAGCTTTTATTAAACTCTAAGCAAGAAGGAGAAATTGCATAATGTCAAACTATGGTTTCAACAACAAAATCAAACAAATCCACCTTAAAATAGATGTACAGTACATCATAAAGATGCTTCGCAGCATACATGGGTATTCTGTTGATCCACCTTTTTTTGAAAGTGGGTGGTAATTTTGAAAATGTGAGTGAATCAACTTGATTGAGCCTTTATGACTGTGATTGGAGATGACAGGGATTAGGAAAAGGATCTAAATATGGACTCTGGAGATTTGGTGCTTTCCATAATGTTGGTGGACTCACAAGAAACAGATGAAGCAGCATCAGAGGTTAAGACACTCAGACTTTTAGTCCCAAGGATGAGTCATGGTCAAACCCTGGATCCCAATTTTCCCATGATGCAACCAACAGCATCTTTTTATCAGATACTCCCTGTCTGCTCAACACCCACATGTTTCAAAATCCACTTGTAACAAAAGCTTTTATTATAAATTTCTATTCTTTAAGCCAAAGATGAGATAAGCAGACAACCAAGAGTCACAGGAGACATTATTTAACTGTTTTTATAGGTTTCACAATTAGAAATCAGACTAGTAGGAGTAAACATATTCAGCGGTAGAACTGCTTTATCAGAAAATCTTGTATTAATCCATTTGTCCCAGATCCAATCAGTTTCTCCAGGTTGATCAGTTTGTAACAGCCTCATGGTTTCTTGACAGCAGTGATCTTTGGTCATGTGTGTCGTCACACTGTAAAAATGTTTTTCACCTCTTCGGCTCACTCAGCCTCTGCCAATTTTAGATGTTTCCTACAGTTTGAATGTGATTTAGAATTGAGTGACATCTGGATCATTTTTTATCTTCTCCTCCAGATAAAACTTGGACACATCTACTACATGCATGACAGCACCGAGAGCAGAGAGGACAGTTTCACAGTCTCTGCCGAGGCTTATGAGATTCACCGCCGAAGCCTCTCTGTCACCATTTCAGTGACTGTCATACCAGTCAACGACGAGCCGCCAAAACTGACACGTAACACAGGAATGGAGGTAATGTTTTGCTCTTTGAACACGCATTTGCTGTTACTTTTAGCTTCCTCTAACACACTCTACTAAGAAATGGGTGGAAATATTGCTGTAAGGAAAAAAAATCCTTGATATCTATAAAATGTGAAGTTTCAGGCTGTTGAATACTTTTTTTCCCCTTTGTTTTATTTTATCTGATGCAAATTGAAACTGGCCACAACCCTCACTTTATGTGAAACAACTTTTTAATGCAACATCATACAAAAGACATTGACTATTTTATATTTTAAAAAGAAGCCGATGGAGAAAATAACTTCCTTCCTACAGCTTTATGTCAGATTCAGTGCTCAGGTTACTTCATGTTAATTTTAAGGACAGCTTTGTTTTCTTTTTTTATTGGCAATATGGAAAAACTAGTCTAACTTGTGCATATGACTGACAGGCTGTGGGCATTCCTATTTGTTCCAGACTTTGCATGAATAATCTGATGCCCACAGCAACAAAAAATCTGGAAAAAAAGTGGCTTTACAGTGTTTGATTAGACTGACATGTTGAAAAGGGGTAATTTTATAAATTACCTCCATTTCCTGACAAAAGAGTATATGAATTTAAAAGAGTCCACCAGCTAATTCAAGGTCCCGAGAGATGCACACACTCAAAAGGTCTTGTGGTGTGAGGAAAATCTTCCATCAGAGGTTAAAGTCATTTCATAATAATAGTTATAATGGATAATTGAATTAACAGACCATGAACTGTGAATGAACCTTGCAGTTGTTGCTTATCTTCTCTCATATCTGTACTGGATATTTCCAGCTGCAGCTTCAGTCCATTTTCATGAATCCTGTATGAACTGAGAACTAAATTCACTTTGTGCCGCAAGTACAAGAAATGCAGAGAATTTTTGCTAAGACAGAAGGATGCTGACCTCGCTGGCGATGAGGCATGCTGTACGAGTACACCAGTGGCCTCTACAGCATATTTGTTTTTGTAAGGAGCCATGAAAAGAGAGTGAATTAGCATATTCTCAGCAGCTCCAAAATTTGGCAAGTGAATCATGAAGGCTAAACCACATCAGTACAAAAGGGCAGTGATTCACTACTGTATTCAGTCAAGAACAAGCAGAATTTAAGCCATGGTATATGTGTACATCTTAAGCAGTCTTTGATTTGCAAATGGGATTTGCACTAGAATCATGAAAAGATAACAGTATTGTTATCTATGTACCTATAACTGTATCTCAATGATACAATTCCTAAATTCAAATATTAACTTTTTATATTTTATTGTGAAATATCTGTAAATTAGAAACTATTGCAGTCCCAAATTGACTCTGGCCTGAGATTATTACTTATCACAGTGCAATAATATTAAAACATTAAAATTAATGGGATTTTATTGCTACCCATCCCTACTTAACCAGCACATTTGTTTATTATAACTCAGCCTTTTAATTATTCACATAGTGTTCAGCATTCTGTGTCAACAGACTAATGAGGTGTAGTTGTGTAAAATTACAGTATTCTGATTTGAAGTATCCTGTAATGAAGTAATCCTGATGACCTTTTTTGAGTTGGTGTTGTTAGTTTGTGTCAGGGGAAAAAAAAGAGTAATGCTCTGAAACTGTCTCCAAACCAAATATTTATCGAGAAAACCACGTTTCAGTCTCAGTAATATTTTTATAGAATGTTCATAAATGAACAGCACGATCATGTTATAAATCAGTGAGCTCCACCGTGACAGGATTGGTTAAAGTAACATTATGTAAAACTTGTTTTTTTGTGTAAAACTCGGTGACCCCAAAGTTTCTAACCACCGTCGTAAACACAAATCCCAGGTTTCTGTAAAAATACTGTCAAATCTTGCTTACGTGCAAACTCCATACAAAACTTAACGGCATCATAACAATTTTATGTCCTAAAAACCTTATGTCTTGAAGTAATCATGCATGCTAAAGCATTTTTTGCTGTCTTGCAATCGAAGTTTGCACAAGCGATGCACATAACTTTGAACAACAGCATTTTAAGCTAACATAACCTGAACTAGAGACGATAAGCTTGCTTCAAAATACTGCTAGCTAAACCTCTGTTGTAAGTGGCTGATCTTTCTTATGATCAAAAGAAAGAGAGTGAACAAACAGCCAGAAACTGCACCAACATTTTAACATCCTTATTCTTCACCAACCTGCATATTAAAGCCCTCTCCTCCCAGCATTCCAAAGCTTCTGTAATAACAATTTAAACACCTACACTTCCTGCACTCCAAGCAGCACTAGTGTCAGCTAGCTGCGCGGCTAACAGAGCTAACTAGTAGTTACTGTTTACTTTAGAAATAAGTAAGCTGTCTCTTCATCAGGAACAAAAAAAATCACTGAGAGTTGAGGCATAAACCATAAAAACCAGAGGATATCTCCCTTTAGACTGCAGAGCATTACACTGTTACTGTTTCCTGCTGTGAAGATACATCTCACTTATATTTTTCTACAGTAATTATAATCTGTGGCTAAATAATTTGATCGTCTTAATTGTTTTTTGATGCAAAAAGAAAGGTCTTTTCTTAGCAGAATGTTTTATGTTTGTTGCCTCTGCTGCAGCTTCAAAGTGTGTTTACAACACGCTCTCAAAGTGATTTACATCAGCGGTGAAAGAAAAGTTTTGAAGCATCAATGAAGTAGATTATAATGTAAGAGGCAGGCAGTTGGAAAAAGCCAGCAATAATCAGCTCACAGAACTGAAAAACCAACTGTGTCATTCAGCCCTCCCTGCTCTGCCTGTGGCTCCGCGTCTCCCTGGCAACCCGTATTTTTGGAAAACCAAGATGGTCGACGAGACCGCGGCTCTCTGGCAGAGTGAGGGCGGCATCCAATCCCTGCGACTCCTCCACTGCGGCTGCAGAGTGTAACATAATAATATGTGGATGTCTCCCCACACAGAGCCAGGGCTGACCCAGCGGCACTTGGAATGATTTAAAGCAGGAAGTGTGTGTGTGTGTATGTGTGTGTGTGTGAGGGAGTGTAGAGTGAACTCTGCAGCAGATGATCAGATATGATGACAAACATGGCCGTGATCAGGCTCTGTTCAAGCTCTCCATTGATGCCATTTGGCCCAGTCCATAGGATACAGCTGGTCCTGATTAGGGTTTACACTCTGTCTCTGTCTGTCTGGTTCAACTCCACTTTGTTCTATCTGTGAATTTCTGTCCCTCTGGGTTTGTCTGACTTTTTGACAGTCTAGCTTCCTATCTCCTACTCCTTCTATCTATCTATCTATCTATCTATCTATCTATCTATCTATCTATCTATCTATCTATCTATCTGTCTATCTGTCTTCTGAGTGATTTTTGCAGCACATTTTTGCAGGACTTCATATTTTGCTTTTGATTGCAAGCCTTATCCCCCTTGCTGTTTCTACACACAACCTGTAAGTGATAGATGAAATACAGTGTTTTTGTTTTATCCATCATCAAAAGCACACAGATGGAGACATTTTGCTGGTTAATCTATGTCTTAGAGAGAAACACCATCGTCTCCGTGTCTTCCTTTCTTTATGGACACAGACGACAGCTTAAGCACTGTCCATAATCTTCTTTTTTATGTTGTTTTCCAATTGTTTATGCACCTTTGCTTCCCCATTTCTCAATGTAGAGTTAGAGGCACACCATGGTGTCCCCTGTACTTAAAAACAGCCAGCAGTGTTTTAGGGGTCAGACGGTTTGGGATCTAACTTCAGACATCTGGCGCCCCTCAGAGTCTCAAACATTTAAGAGACAGTGGTATCCTGTCGAGTCATTAGCAAACTAAGTCATTTGCCTGTGGCAGCTCAGTCATTACTGCCTCCAAATGAAATATCTGCCATTGTGTCTGCTCAAATTAAATTTGCAGGCCCTCCTCTTAGGTGCTAAATGCATTGATTGTTATATAAACCAGTCATTTGCAAGGCCATTTTCAGATTACCTGCCCTAGATTTCCTACTGCTTTACTGTGGGGGTGTTGAGTGTGCTGATGTGGCCATCTAGTGTCAGGGTGTGGGAGTTGCACTGAAAAAAAAAGTATCAAAATTAGTCCTGATTACACTTTCAACAAGGTGATTTGACCTCTTTTCAAATATTGACACATTTTTACTCTGTTTCACTGTGTTAATTCTGATTTCTGTTTGAATATTCTGATTAACGATGTTGCACTTTGCACAGAAGGTAGTCAGTGTTTCTAACATGGTGATTGTTATTATTATTATTATTACTAACCATATCATGGACATTATAAGCAATTATGGTTATTTGTGTCAAAGATAAAGCATCTCATCAGCTGCTTAGTTAAAATCACTGGTGAAGGTTAATACACCTTTCCTGTAAAAAATTAAATAAAATGACTAGAAAAGTTACAGAAAACAGAAACAAATAACAAAAACAAAACGGTTAAAGGCTTTTTACTGCAATTATACATTATAATTTATGTTTTGTTTTTATATTTCTTACCAAATGGATGTTTTCTTATACATATATTGTGAGTCAGGCCCCTTAGATCAACACTGGACTGCTGCTTTTGATGTAGTTCCATAAAGATCTAGTACAAAGTGTTACATCAGGAACACGTCATATCACTGTTTTTTAGTTTTTACTTGTTTCACGTACTATAAGCACATTTTTCAATACAACATTTAAGGATGCAGCATGTGGTTAAAGATGAATCCAGCTCGAAACTTTTAACTGGAGAAGACAGGAGGAAAAAATTGCTTTCCAGACGGAAGAGAAGTTAGTTTTCCAGGAACAGCTCACAACTTTTCTCTGCTTCTGTACCGGTTGTGTTACCCAGCTCGCTCCTACCTCAGCAGAATATCTTTACTCAGTTGAGAGTTTTCGACAAGAACACAGTCGTGAAGCTGAATACATGTTGGAGGAGCCAACATTGGATGTGTCCTCTCTGTACAAATCCAACATTGGATGTGTCTTCTCTGTGTAAATCAGCCAGTCTTAAATCACAGTCAATTTAAGAGAGGAAAGATTTAACACCAGCCTTAATTTCACTTACTCACTCTCTCAAACACAAACAGGAACTCATGATTGGCAAACTTTGATCTAAGGCTTAATTAAACTCATATCTGTTTAAGGCTGTAGGCCCTCCATTTTTTGTAAGCCCCTCCCAACCAAGTACAGATAAAGATTATTTTATTTGTTGAACAGCTACAGATCCATTTAAATATGTACCTGCTCATCTTTTTTCTCACCTCCCAGAGCATTTCTTCTGTGTGTGGTGGAAGAATAAAAGTGAAGCAATGCAACAATAGTTTTTTTTTGCCTGCAACAAGGCTCTTTAAGGCTGAGAAATTGGCCAAGTGGGTGGCACTATTACCAGCTAAGTCATCTCTGCATATCATGTCCAGAGCTACCTGGAGGACTATCAGCCTCTCATGTCCGTCTGGATGAGGGGTGGGAAGAAACTGAGGGTTGGTGTAAGCAGAGAGCATCTGTCTCATCCGTGGTGCACGGGGAATAGTGGGTGTTTTGCCTTAAAGTGAGCAAATCCACTTTTACCTTACCTAACATAGTCCAGAGCTGGCTTTGATTTTTTTAAGGTTCAGTCTCCACTGCCCCACCAGGGGGTGTACTTCAGGACAAACTATCCAGCTCTGCTTTCTGTAGGCATGAGATGTAAAACGCCCAGAGGATGCAGGGATTCTTAAAAGCCTGATATCACAAATTCTCTGCAGGTTGCAGCAGCAAAGTGGATGAAATGCAATTCTGTTTGTTGATGCAGGCTCGTATTATGCAGTTGTCCGTTCTATCCATAACATCCTCACTCTCTGTCTGTAATTTAAAGTGAGACAGACCCATCATTTCCAGTAGGATGATGTGACGTCTTCCTCTAAAGGTGACACGCCAGCGACCGAGCTCATTCAGGCGGATTACCCCCATTCTGTCACTGAAATATCTGACACACGTGAGGTGTTTTTTTGATCCTTCGGACAGGACTGCAGGTATCTCATGTGCAGCGGCCCCGATGGAGCCACAGAGCGAGCTGCCGACTTCTGGTATCACGCCATGTTTCACAAATGTTTCACAGGCCTCACTGCGCTCTGAGCTCATGGTCCTGGGATTATCCCAAATTTAGCCACCTGCTTACTTCCAAATATCAGCACCCCTGAGCTCCACATCCTGGCATCCAGGGCTGCTCAGGAAATGACTGTATTCAATGTGGGCAGGGCTTAAAAACACATTTGAATATTGTCATTCAAGTGCTGATTGAGTGAGAATTTTGTAACTTAGACATCAAAAACACCTAACTTGTTAGAATTATTGACAATAGTCACTTTAAATGATCCTTATACTAATTTTTTCTATAAAGCAAAACCATCACATCCAACCAGAAGAAGCATTGGTTTGCAATTTTGAAATTCAGTTTCTCAGTATTCACTAAATGGTTAAAGTTAAAACTTTTTTTAGTTATCACCTTAACATAGGTACAGACACCAACTGTGATAGCCTACTCTTAATGAGCCCTTTAGTGTATAGCAGCAGAAACTGTAGCATTAACATGGACACAACTGTTTATTTCACTTTAACTCAAAGCCTGTCTTTCTTTGAAGTCGTCACTAGAAAGCAATCGTTTGAGAGGAACAAAGACGCAAACAGAGCTTAATGAAGGATTACGGCTTTGAACTGCTGATGCTGTGTGTCGTGGTGATGGAGCTTTGATGGAGTGTCAAACTGAATGAGATGTTATGAGTAGTGGACTGTAAGGCAAATTATAGACTTCACAACACATTTGTTATATCGAACCAGGCTAGATGTGTCTGAAACGGGAGAAATAGCATGGAGGATAGAAAGAGACAGCAATTTCATTTGGTTTGTTTTGTCTTCATGTTCCGTTTCACAACATGAGGAATTCAGAGATCTTAATTCGCCTTGAAAGTTTGAGAAAAGGAACAAATGGGGGACGTTCTTTAGCCACATTAGCAGCTTAGCTCTCAGATGTTAGTCGGTCATCAATTTCACCACTTTGGTCAAGACTTAAACACCTGAAAAAAATATCTCCTGATTTTTCCTCCAGGTTCAACGTGACTTAGCTAGATGAAATTTGGTAAACATTCATGTGCCTCTAAAGATTAATTCTAACAACTTTCTTTAAGTCTAAATTTACATTTATCTGATGTTTTCTTTTATAGCTAAATATCCACAAAACTAATTAAATCCCTAGTACCCTCAACAATTTTCAGTGCTCATTAGCGAATGTTAGCATATTAAGACCTCAAACTGGTCAATATTGAAGGCATTATACTTGCTAAAACTTGCTAAATGTCAGCAACTCAATGTGAGTTTGCTAGCATGCTGCCAAACAGTCCCACTAGCATGGCTGTAGACTCTCGTTTTTATAAATGTTTCATATCTGAGTGAATAAGCTCCTAAATTATAAATGTGTTCATTGATATTTGGATTACATAGCCCGTGGTACGAACTTAAACAAATTAAGTGGGCTATTTAGGCTGAAATTACAGTGCATTAAGAGGAAACTCCACCCTAAAGCATTACAGCCGTATCACTGCAGTAAACAGCTGTTGTTAATGTAGCATGCTTGGCTCTCTTGTGCTATTCAGTGATGCATTTTCAAATTCCCATTAAAACACAGCACAAATTCCACAGACAATTTGTAATCATATAAAAACTTTTACAGCCCAGCTATGGTAATAGCAGTATTACTGAAATTTAATCATCAGGGTTTTTTTTTTTTTTAAAGACAGCTTAATTCTTTCACCAGCACTCATTTGTAGAAAAATCCCTAATATTAGAGGGTTTTTTTAAATTCTTAATGGAAGGTATTATGTCTGGCACAACTATCATTGCAAATTTCCCCATTGTGGGACTAATAAAGGAATATCTTTTCTTATCTTATCTTATCTCTTATCAGACAGCTTTACTTTTAAGTTTTTACTTGCTGCTTTTAACTGGAAGACATTTTTCTCTCAGTTCTTGTCTACATCTCTTGCTACTTACACATGCAACCTACAGTCGAAAGCCACAAGTTCATGCCAACTGTCTGATAGCATCGAAAGTTATAATAGTATACTCAGGGAAATAGTAAGTAAGATAACCTGAGGCAGGTTGAGAGAAACTGAGTTCACAAAAAACATAATTACAGCACTTCCTCAATAGAGAATACCTGTTGACATACATGTCATACATGTGCATGTACGTGTCATATAGCATGAATTAACCACTAAATATAACTCGCTCTCAGTGATTGGCACCCGAGGCTTTAATATCCACAACAGAGGACTCTTCTCTCCTCCTCCTACAGCCCAAAGCCTCTCGCTCTTCATCTCGAGTCTGAAGAAAAAGGGAATGAGGGAGGTAACAGAGGGCGAATGGTTTTTCAAGATCGATATGTACCTCTTCCTGCAGGGCACCCTCGGCTCACTCTCCCAACTGATTCCTGCTATTTAAGAATGCCTTACTGGGGATCTGGCCCATTTCTTTCAATTAATGCCCCCTCTCAGCCAGCCAACCATTAGGAGTCGATTAAAGCCCCTCAACCTAGAGAGAGTCGTTCAGTCTGTGCTGCTGTGCTCCATCTTCTGATAACAGGAGCGTCAAGAATGCCACAGAGAAATAATTAACCTTTTAGATTGTTATGTTAGAGGTGGCTGTATGTGGGATGTGTGTAGGTTCATTTATTTCTTTTTTGTTTCTATCTACCTAAGAAATAACCTTGATACTTTGACTTTTGTACACTACACAGTCTCTAATAATTTCCAGATAAACTACTGACCCCGAGCTTGAATTACACTCCTCCAAACATAACTCAGACTGAGTGATCAGCGGTTTCTGTTTCATCTCTTTTTCTCTGACTCCCTCTCCCACTGTCTTTAATATTTCACAGGTTCTTGCTGGAGAGGAAGCTGATATTACCTCCAGCATGCTGAACACTGATGACGCTGATACTCCTGCTGAGGAGCTGGTTTACAATGTGGAGATGCCAACCAGTGGGATGGTGGCGCTGAAAGAGGCGCCCGAGGAGGGCATCCTGAATTTCACACAGTCTCACATAAACAGAGGAGAGGTCATCTTCATTCACGAGGGTGAGGCCATAAGGTTTAAAATACAGGAAGTACTCAACTGTTGAGTCATAAAATGAGGCTTTCTGACGTTTGATGTCTTTTTTTTTTTCTTTTTGCATTAGTATCAGTGTTTTTTGTATGAATCTATGGCCTTGATCGGCCTCTATTTTAAACTGCTGTTATTTTCAGCCTGTGGCTAAAAATTGTTACCAGATTTAATGTTTAATAACTTTTGAATCACTCAAAAAAAAGCCATGTAAAGTGCAGTTTCCCAGCTTTTCAGTTTTATCACCTACGTCATGTTTGCCTGGGATAATAAAAGGCTGTATACTGGTCAGTGTTCCTGTTAGGGATAAATTAATCCACTCTCAAACAAAAGTAAATTTAGGATTTTAAAATGCACAAAGCTTAAACTTGAGATTCTCTTGAAGCACATGATGTATGACGCTTGATGCTGCCTGCTGGAAAAGGTTAAAAAAAACAAAATAAATCCTAAAATTTCCTCAGGTCTTTAAAAGTTAAACTGCCAAACCTTTTGCAAGCTTTTACACACCTGGAAAAGTTAACAGTAAGTCACCTGGATTAATCAACAACACTATTAAATGTCTACTGATATACTATAAGACTGTAAACATAGTGCTTAAAATTAATCTTTACTTCTCCCTTTTATCTGCCAAATCAAGGTATAATTTCCATAATCACTACAAAGATATTGCAAGTTTTAAATTACATCATGTTTTTAGAGTGCTACGATAAATAATTAGTAGCAGATATAAATAAGTAAATTAAAATGATTAAAGTATAGAAAAATAAAGTAATTAACTGAGTGATTGAGCATGAAGTCCTCTCCTCTCCACGCTGTGTTCCTTCAGGTGAGGAGTCTGGTGGTTTCAGTTTCACCGTGACAGACGGCGAGCACACGTCTCCTCTCTACCAATTTGTTGTCACAGCCAGGCCTCTCACCATCACCATGGTAACACAGGAGGAGCTCATGGTATTTCCAGGTAAGATGTCAGTAGCTCAGTCATCACCGCAGTGTAATAACGGGTCATTATTTTAACCGTTGTATTTACCCACTGCAGACATGCACTGGAAACAAAGTCGAAGCAGTTTGTCTAAACCTGACTTAAGTACTTACTGTTTAAGAACAAACCTTTGGATTTTTTCTTTATATGTTTTGGTGGATTTTTTTCCAAGACACAACAATTGTATATGTGGCACCAAGATAACAAAAACATACCGTCTTACATCAGGAAATGCACCAATCAAACATATTTAGGGAATGAAAGAGGATAATTTCAACAATACAAGAAACAAAAAATACAGGTTTCAACCAAACATCTTTGATAGTATAACATTTTCATCAGTAGTGGTATTTTCCCTCTTCCCATATAATGCTGCTAATTTGGGATGTTTTTTTAATCTTATATAAAACTAACATAATATTGACATTCTCATAATGTACTTATAAATTTAAGATAGATTTTTTAGACTAAATATGACAAAAGGATTTGTATGTTCAGCAACCACTGTGGCCAGAGGTGGTAACTACAACATAAGGTCACAATGGATTTGCTTTAATTTCCTAAAATTCTCTTAAGTCAGTTGTTTTAAAGACATCTGAAACATGTTGAAATGTTGTTAAACAAGAGCACAAGTACATAAAGGTCATGGAGCCAGCAAACTCAAAAAAATAATGACAAATACAGTGTAGCTAAGCTAAGATTAGCCACTTCAAGCTAATTCTTGTGCCAGATCAGGGGAGTATATGGCTTTGGGACCTCTGCATGTACTGAGATGAAAAATGTTGCTCTTCACTGCTTATAGATTCAGTTTGTTATTCATGAGAGGAGGAGTGTGTTTTTATGTCTCATAAAAGTCATATTGTGTTGCTTTAAGCTTTCTCTTCCTTTTAAATCAGCGGTTAATATGAAATATTCTAACCAAATAGAAGTTGTTTTGTTTCTTTGCTTTGGAAATAAAATTTCATTTTGATTTTAGTGGCTGAAAAACATCCCCAACTTTTTCCAAAGTTAAAACTATTTCATGAGCGAGAAAGTGTCACTACAGGAAATAACCTCAGCACTCGGAAAAATAAACTTTTACTTTTAAGCATGACACAGGAGATGAGTTTAAAAAGCTTGGATAAAAACTTTTGGAATGAAACTCTCACCATAAGGAAACTCTTCTGCACGGAAATGTGTGTGAGTTACTGTAACAGCTAAAGTTTGAGGCAATTTCAGACTCTGGTTAATTTCACAAGCTCAAGCACATTTCCAAGAGGCCGTTTTCCACAGAATCATCTGAGCACTCATAAGACTGTGTTTGTGTTTGTGTGTGCCTGTGTGTGTGTGTGTGTGTGGTTTTACAGGAACAAGACAGCCTATCACGAGTGCCAACCTTGGGGCTGAAACCAATGAGGAT
The DNA here is from genome assembly GCA_029783645.1 of Ctenochaetus hawaiiensis. Taxonomy (NCBI): domain Eukaryota; kingdom Metazoa; phylum Chordata; class Actinopteri; order Acanthuriformes; family Acanthuridae; genus Ctenochaetus; species Ctenochaetus hawaiiensis. The sequence continues at coordinate 21,155,011 of JAPZDY010000023.1, forward strand.
GGAAATGAGATAAGTTACTCACTGAGCCGCCCACCTCGTTTGGGAAGACTCATCTTGGCCAATGACAGGAACCAGTATGAGGAAATTACCCGCTTCACACAAACACAGGTAATTACTTTTTTTCTGTGTGTGTGTGATGCCGAATGTGTGTTTCTGAGGCAAGTTTCTCTAGAGAGACATCAATATTAACAGTAAGAAGTAAACACTGTGCCAGAAAAACCTAAAGGAAGAAGCATCTTTTGATGGAGTTTCTTTAAATTAATCAGTTGCATTGAGGGAATACTGAAAGTTCAGCTCTTCTTTCCTTCTTTTCAAATAAGTCCTCTTCACTTTGAGGTTTAACGCTCCTATTAATAGCAGGTTTGTGTTACTAAGCAGTCAAAGCTGTGAAAGGCACTCGCTGTCTGCTGCATAGACCATCAAACAGACAGAAATATCACACATGATGATGCTTTAATGCATAAAAACGCAGTTAATCCTCCTTTTAACACAAACTAGTGCTGCAGAACTCACTACCTCTCCAGAGATGGAAATGAAGTCATTTAAATCCTTGCAGTTGCAGTTCTGAAATTGCCTGACTACTTCTAAAAGTCATACTGTTATCATATATATTTTACCCAGAATTAACTTTGTATCTGTATTATAGCCATGCAAAAAGCTCAAAAGTAAAGCAGCTCACATAAGTAAGACTACAACAGCCATTATTTAGTGTGTGTGTGGATGAAAATTGATAGCTGTAAAGAATGTGACTTTTGCAAAACACCATTTCGTAAATATAACATTATATTGCAAAAAAAAAAAAGAACTGTACAGCTTGAGTTTTTTTTATAATCATCACATTGACCCTTAAGTAATTATTCAATTCAAGTAGATTCACATTTAACCAGGAGCAAATGAGGCATTATCATGTTTCTCTCCTTCACCAGCAGGGGGCCTCATTGAATTGACATTGTGCCATGGTAATGTACAGGCTCACAACTGGCATGAGCATTATCGCAAATAAGCTGCTCTGTTTTACTGTCAAAGCCACTGTGTGTGAGTGTAAAAAATGATGTATAATATTCTAATGATGAGATTTCAGCAATAAGGAAAGAAAATTCCAGGCCCTCCAAGTCATGAGTATGATCAAATTCTTTTGGTTTTTAATGGCTGACACCAAAGTGTTTCCACAAAACTTTTTATCAGAGTGTGATCCTTGATTTCATAGAGCTCCTTGCTCTTTTTTAAATCTTAATTATTGTCTTTAAAGCAAAGAAGCACTTGTATTTTTTCCACAATTAACTCAAGTTACACAACCAAGACAAAATATATACACAGCATCTATCCAAACATTACTAAAGGTATATTTGGCATTTCCTACATTTGGTTTAAGATTAAAGTATGCTTAACTTTACCACTGAGCAGCACTACGCAGCTACTTAAGACCCAGTGTTTTTCTTGCTATGGTGGCAGTGTGTTCTGACTCTCATCTCTTTCTGATTCAAGACTGTTTTTTTCAATTCCTTTCCTGACATCTGTGCTTGGATAAGCATGAGAACAGATTCTTTCCCTGCAAACTGCTCCGTTTAGAGTGTGACAGTAAATCTAACACTACATTGAGCTGAAAACATGATGTGAGTCATTCAGCAGTGTGCGTTTGCGAATGCATGCATAAATACACTTTTTTGTGTGTGTTTGTGTGTGTGTGCATGAGAGTGAAGGAGAGAGAGAGAGAAAAGTCGAGTTTGGGGTGAAGTGACCTTAGAGAGCAAACACAGGCCATCACATTCCAGTTCTTGAATCCAGATCCCAGTGCAGTTGAGCCAAACCACTACTGAAGCAATTTGGACTCTTATTTAACTGAAGGGCTTACAATGTCAGAGGAAAAGAAAGCTATAAAATATAGTAGCAAACTAAATATCTTCATCTGTAAAATCTTTGTCCCTTGAGTCGCTGTTAAGTGAGAGCAAATCAAAATCAGTCTCATATCGACAATATATTGATGAATAATAGCCAATAGTTGATGGTATCATAGATGTTTGGCAAAAATACTTATATGTCCTCTCAAATGTTTTAGTATTAATGATATAAGTACTGATATTCAATAATATTTTTCCTGAACAACATGTGCTGGGACATATTATATTATAATAACATATTATTATAATAAAGTTAATTTTGTCATAGAATGATCATCCAATATGATAACTTTTTTTTCAGTCCTGCAATTTGTGGTATCAAGATTTTTAAACAGCACATCATGTTCTGATTTTGTGTCCCCTCGTACGCAGCTGGAATCGGGAGCAGTCTACTATGAGCACCAGATACCTGAGCAGCCTTTTTGGGTGGTGAGGGACTCCATAGAGCTTACTCTGACATCCCAACCAGCCCCGGATGTCCGTCACATCCTGCCCATCACCATCTCTTACTATGCTGCTCACAGCAACATCTCCTCACAGCTTTGGAAGAACAAAGGTAAATGATGAAATGAGACAGCAACCCCACATTGTATCATGAGTGGAGGACAAGACATGAATGAAAGACCACTCTTTCACTAATTTAGCACAACTTTAGTTTTATTTCTTCAGATGCTAACTTGAACAGTTTACCATAAAAATATTTAAACCTTAAAAGATCAACAAAAGGCAGCCAAAACCAGATAAAAAGTTTGTAAAACTAAATTTGAAGATGTTAAAATGTCTTTTTTTTCCACTCAGGTCTGGATATGGTGCAAGGCCAGATGAAAACCATTGATTCTTCAATTCTAGACGCCTCTAACCTTCTGGCCAGCCTACCTGCGGATCAACGAGACAATGTGGACGTGGTTTTTGAGATCAAGCGTTTCCCTGACCATGGTCGTATCACCCTGGGTGATCAGGATCTGCCTCGTGATGCCCCGTCCTTCACACAAGAAGATGTAACTCAGGGAAATCTGAAGTATCTCCATGATGACTCAAGGGCCTCATCTGACAGTTTTGCTTTCAGAGCCCGTCTTAAGTCTGACGGTCGTGGTGTGGCTTCACCTGCTGAGGCTGTGGTACTTGAAGAAGTCTTTAACATCTCATTCAAACGGAGGGGCTCTGAACCTCCTGAACTAGTCACTACAGACATGCTCCTGGAGGTTCTTCAAGGCTCCATGACCATGTTGACCCAGAAGCATCTTAACACACATGATGAGGACAGTCCGCCAGATGAGGTGCATTTCAGGGTGACCAAAGCCCCCAGCAACGGTCGACTGGTTGACTTTCTCACAATGGACACCATCTCTTCATTCACACAGGAGATGGTCAATCGTGGGCAGGTGGGCTTCTACAGCGATGGCAGCCTTTCTGATGGCTTTGTAGAATTCATTGTGTCAGATGGAAAACACCAGACAGAGCCACACACACTCCACATTGGTGTCCTAGCTCGCACCCTGCTCCTTGACAAAGCCCCTGAGATCAAGGTGAAGCAAGGCGATGATGAGACTCTGGTGACTGAGGAGATGTTAAGGGCCACCACCGGGGGCCCAGTTGAGGAGGACATCCTTTACAAGATCACCAGTGTTCCCAAATATGCAGCTGTCATGGTAGACCGGCAGCCTACATCTGCCTTCACCCAAAAACAGATCAAAGAGGGCAGAGTCAGTGTCCGCTTTGTCAAGTCCACCTCACCTCGAGACAGTGTCGCGTTTGTTGCTCGCAGTCGGGCTGCTAATGTCTCCTCTGTCCTCAACATCACGGTCCAGCCTCTAGCCAACATTGCTCAGGATCCTCTCTTACCCCAAGGTACTCTCGTCCAACTGGACAGGAAGCTTCTGGATGCCACCCCCCTGGCAAACAAGACCAGAACCTCCCCCACATTTACTGTCATCCAACAGCCAAGGGGTGCTCGTTTTGTGAGATCAGGAAGTCCTGGTGAGGGCCAACCAGTGGACATATTCAGTCAGAAGGACCTAGATGAGGGCCGTGTTGCTATGGAAATCCTTAATAGCTCCTCTGGCTCACGAGGTAGTGTCACTCAGGATGAGGCCCGCTTCCTTCTCAAAGCCCATGGGGTTCCTCCTGCAGAATGTGTTCTGTCCTTCCAGACAGGCCCCTACAATAACTCTGGGGTCTACCCTGCTACTCTATTGAGGACTCCTTCAGGAGCCCCATCGAAAGACAAGGATATCCCTGGTGTGGGTGGGGCACCTCGTGCCAACACAGACTGGCCTCACGGATATGCCCCCACCACGATATCTCCGGGCACTGGTTCCCATGGGAATCCACATGTTTCACGGCGCAGCAACTTCTGGTCTATTTTTATTCCAATCTCAGTCATCCTCATTCTCTTGCTGCTGGCAGCCATCTTGGCCTACTACCTGATCCGTAAAAACAAGACGGGCAAACACGACGTCCAAACAGCAGCAACCAAGCCCAAGAACGGAGAGGTGGCAGGCACAGAAACCTTTCGCAAAACTGATCCAGCCAATAACATCCCAATGTCCAACATGGACTCCAAAGACACAGATCCGGAGTTGTTGCAGCACTGTCGGACAACGAACCCAGCCTTGAAAAAGAACCAGTACTGGGTCTGAGACACTTAAAGATAGGACACTGAGGGAGGTGGAAGCTCAAACGTTTGGAAGCCTCCTTAAATCATTCCTCTCAGTATTAAAAACCTCTTCCCTTACCAGTTTAAAGATTTTGTTGAGACCATTGATTATTTACTTATCTCAACATAACTGTGGACAAATTCTCAGGCTATGAAACACTGAATACTTATTGGCAAAGAACGGGGCAGTTTCTTATCTAAAGAAGATCATGCCATGTCTATTTATTTTAGTTTTATCATTCCTCTTTGTCAAAGGGCACAAATGAAGACATAAACATGCCATGTGTTTGCAAAAGTATTTTTGGTGTGCCCTGTCATTGTATTCCATATGATATCATAGGCCATTATTATTCATTTGAGTGGATAGATAATTTAAAGTCTTTGTGATAGTTTGGTATTAGTTTTCGGTTCATCAGGAGCGTTGATAACCCTTGTACATAGATGAAGAGGTAAATATATGCTGTATTATCAAGAAGATGAAAAACTGCCTCTTTGAGTGCCTTTCTCTTTATTATGTTTTTAGGGTACCGATCTATTATGTTTCTCAGGGCTAAATTCAGTTTTAAGTAATAGTATAACATTTTTGAAAATAAGTGGAAAAAGAATTTTTTCTTTTTTTCTAGAAGTCAGAAAAACACATTTGCCACCACTTTCATATCTGTCTGTTTAAATTAAGAATTACAGCTAGAAGACGTTAGCCGACAGCCAGGGTTGTTTCTTTGCAAAGGTAGCAAACATACATTTACAAGCAACTCAAAACGCTCAGAAATAAACATGTAATTTGTCAATTTATATTACCAGATTGTAAAAAGAACATGTTTTGGATTAACAGAGGGTTATGGGCCAGATTATTTCCTGGCTGGATGTAATGACTTCCTGAGCCTGGCTAGCTAAACAGGCTAGTTGTGTCCCTTGCTCCACAGTATTAAGGCTATGCTAGTCTCATAGCTGTGGCTTCATATTAAACAGAGAAATATAAGTGGCATTGAACCTCTCATTTAATTTAACTGTGTTTAAGAGAACAAAAAATCGTATTTTCAAAAATGTAAAACTATTACTTTAAAGTCATCACACAATAACATTTCAGTTGTCTGACTTTTTTTTATTTTTTGAAAGATGGTTTACTAAGATTTGTGTAAAATGAAAACTTGTTGCAAAAACTTGCACAGGTTTGATTGAATTTAGCTCGGAGTCATGTCATCCCGTCATATTATTATTTTTGCATGCTTCCAAAGTGCTTGTAAATATTCACTGGACTGGCACAGCACTGACCACAAAACTACACAGTACACAGTGTGTAGACCACAGACAGGACGTTATTTCAGTAATATGGTCTTCAGCACATCCGTATTGGCTGACAGGCAGGTGTGAGGTCATCTCAAACTGGGATGTTTCCAGTTTCCAGGTCTGCAATTAAGGATTCATAAAAAAAAAATAAAAAACTGGTTGGTGCTGCGGTGGGAGAACTAAATAAAATGCTCTACTGGTGAGGTTGCATTGATTTAAAATGAGGACATTGACAGAGTTTGTTGTTAAGCTTTCTTAAAGCTATTTTTGATTTTTAGCATTCCTTACTTAAGCTGAATATACAGACTGTCATCTATTGATTTTTTTTGACTCTTTGTTTTATATGTTGAAATTAACAAGAGCGTTACTGTAAATCAGACTTCTCTTGCTCTACTATAGACATCTTTATTGTGTCTCTGACCTGTTTATATGGTTTTTGAATGTTCTTAAAATACCTTAGGGAAAGAAAGTGTTAATGAGAGAATCAGAACTTTTTGGACTTGCAAAAGAACAAAAAAGACTCATTTTTTTCTGAAAACTGTCTGATTATTTGCTGTATATTTTTTTTCCTCATACTGTATATCATTGAAACCTTATCCTTTGTTAGTCATATATAATTTCTTTGCAGATTTCCTCTTCTATTGATCTTATATTTTTGTAGTTTTGGGGGAACCAGAGATGTGAGTAGAGATATTCCAGACAGCACAGAGCTCAGGAAGTGATGTGTTTCAGGAGACTGTGTATTTTCAGAGACTTTTATCTCATAAAGACAGCTGAAATAAAAATAATGGGTTCTCCATCAAGATATCAAATCCACATCTCACCAGTTTTGTGTGTAAATATTTTTGAGCTTGATTAACATCTCAAAATATATAAAAATATATATCATGTTTTTTTGTCAAAGGTTTATGTACAAGTAACCACATTTAGACTGATCTGCTGCAAAGTATGCCTGAAAGCGTGTGTCTCTGTGTGTGAGCGTGTGTTTGTGCAGGTGCCCATCACTTTAATCTGTCACCCATCTGTGTTTTATGCTAGCTGAAGGCAGTTCATCGAAGATTTTCATCATCACCCCTCATTTTTACATTATTTATTATTTCTGTCCCTCCCCATACATCACCTCATTCATGCAAGTCGAGTGTTTTGTCAGAGATTAAACTGTAAAATTTAAAGGTGCCTTTAAAAATGATGGTAATACAGAGTAAAGTTTAGCTCCAGAAAAATGAAAAATGTCTATCGCTGCAGCATATGCCTCTGAGCTTGTTCTCGGCACTTATAGAAATAAAAACGTTCATGCAACAAAACCCGTGTCACTTATTTTAACCTTGACTTTTTTGCTCCACTGTTATAAATCTCATACTTATTAATAGTATCAGTGACATTACAAAGCTCTTCTATTTCTTAAACATCCATTAATTTGCTTTGTTAACTTATGGATGCTACACATCTACTTGTGTCCTGTCTACCACTGCTTGTGTTAGGCTGACTCGTGAACGAACAGTATGAATCAAGATGACAGTTAGCATTATCGAAAACATGTGGAGATTCAGCCATGTATTTCCGAGCCTCAGTCAGACCGAGACTCAAGTGAGATGTCTTTTGTGCACCAAAATCTGCAACTAGCACATGTATCAGAAAGTATACTTTGCAACATTTATTGTTTACGTTGTTTGTTAGCTTATAGGTTAGCAAATAGCCTTTTTTTTCCAACCTTTTAAGTGACTGCCATCATGCAGATTTCGAAGCACTGGAGGTTTCAGGTTTCTTTGTTTTCAGGTGGTTTGTTATGTACTTTGTCTTGCTTGTGGTGCTGCAGAGACGTCTCCCTCACCAATAGAGGAATGCAAAAACACATCTCTGTAAAGACATAAAGTCAGTTTTGTTAGGGTTTGTCAGGGTTTCTAAAGTCTAGGTCACAGGTTTCAATGACCTTTGCTCATCAGGATCCACTGGATGCACCTGTGATGTTCTTCCTCAGCTGATGGAAATCAGCCTGACGAGAGGTTATTTAAGGAGCTTGTTGTTTCTCCACTCAGCTGGTTAAATGTGTCCAGAGGGTCAACACCTCCAGTTGGTTCTCTGTGTGTCTGTGTTGAGCTTGTGTTGAGCTTGTGTTGAGAGTGTGTCTGTCATTTATTTTAAATTGCTTGGAGGGATTTCTTTTTCTGCTTCCTTCTCTGCCTTTATCAGTTTGTGACCCACCAGTCCCAGTGACTCCCTTCTTTGTTTTCTTTTGGTCTGGGTCAAATTTCTGCATCATTTTGACTGAAATAGTGGGTGACTGTGGGGAATCACATTCCCACAAGCACCTTTCAGAACCGAAGGGACCCATTTTTAGTTACAAGATGTCCCATTTTGTCCTCAACAGTGTTCTTTGTTAGTTTTCCAAACACTACATCAGAAGCACATTGGTACATTAGTGCATTAGAAACAAGAGACTCCTCCCCTTTTTATTGAAAGATCTATATTTGAAAACAGTTTCCACATAAAAGATGTAAAACTTCATTTCTGACAAGGAAAGGGCTGCATCTCTCCCAGGGAAACCTCTTTTTGTCAACATTTTTAATCTGCTTTTTTAAATGCTATAAGTGTGTTTAACCACCAGGGGGCATTAAGGTGCAAACAAGCCCTTTAAAAAAATCAGAATCTTTCTTGCAGCCATTCTTGAGCTTTTAACAAGGTTCTCTCCATCCGTCATTCTTTCCAGTGAATGGCCTTTACTTTCACATTTTCTCTTTTGGTTTTTCTTTCTCTGCCCTCCTGTCTTCTCTCTGTGTCACGGGCCTGCCGCTGGCCTGCCTTCCACTCGTCCTGCAGCTTTCATAAGCTGCTTGGCACAGCTGTTCCTCCACATGTGTCTGCTTATGTCACTGTGTCTCTGCATGTCAAGTCTCAAGTTTAAAAACAGTGAAATACATACAGAACAATTGTGTATTTGGCTCTTCTTTAAAACTGTTGCTGGCACTAACCCTTTCAGAAAAAATGTGGCAAAACAGAAATAGATCATTGCAAAGAATTCAAATGGAACTTCGGCCCACAACAGTGCTGATTGTTGTCTTACTGGCTCTGATGCTCATTGCGTTTACTTGTTTCCTAAACCTTAAGGAAATGTTTAACATGTTCAGCAAAGTTGAGCTGGAAATTTATTAATACAATTCTAACAAATATCTTTTGATCAGTAAGATTAAAGTACTTAAACCTACCTTACAGTACCTAAAGCAAAAATAAAACTAATGGGAATTTTCACCATCCTGGCGTGTGTTTATGTAACATAACAAAGATGTCAGTTTAACATAGAGAGTTATTATCAGACTTGAGTTTCTGATCTGATCAAACATGAATTAAGTATTGAAAACATGCCTTCATTTGTCCTGCCTTTCATAAGCGTGTCTTAAGAGAGTTATAAAACACTTGGAGACAGACTTCATGTTGTGACGTTGAAGAAGTGTTTGTGGTGTTGTAAATCTTAACCCTGCTACCAAAAATGCAAACCACGCAGAGACACACTATATGTGTTTGAGGGAGGGAAATAACTTTCTTCTCCTGACACTGATTGGACACCGCCCTCCTGTCAACCCCCCAGGGATGTGCCTGTGTATCATGTTGGATGTTTCTGTGTAACCACAGGCTTCTCACTAGATTGCTAATTTGTAGTTTTCATAATTATCTTGGCTTGAAATGAGGTTTCTTAAGGCGGGACCTCCCTAAGAACTTGGCCTGGTCAGAGAGTTTGGGCCGCTGATTGGTAGATGTTATCCAGCGTTAACTTGGAACAAATGGACTCCTCCTTTTTCCCAAAAGACCAGCAGGAATGAAAACACACAAGACAGGAAGGAGGAAGCATTTTTGAGATGCCACAAAGATAAATGTTTGAACTCCTCAACTGTGAAAATCAAGGGCCCGATAAAGTGTCCCATCTGATTGTTTTGGCTCGCCTTAACAAGCTTCTAAGGTCTAAGGATGCTTTCTACATCAGCGAGGAAAAATATTATTGTTCAGCAGTATTAGAGGCTATCATATTTCTATTTAAAGATGCAGAGACAACAAAGTGTCAGAATGACAGGTCATTGTTTCTTCAATCCTTTTGGAAAAAAACAGATAAAAAGATACTGACTCTCACAGATGTTTAACCTCATCTGTCTCAAACTTATTTTACAAGCAAAGCATCAAGCAATTAAGTCAGCATTATTTCCAGCCTCTTTGAGTTTTTAGAACATCAGTTTGCTAGTTAACCTTCAATATAAGTCTAAGCTGGGTTGTGTTGACATTGGCTTCGCTTCTTAAATGCAGCCTCTGAGTCAGCCTCAGTGGAGGAGACATGCCTGTTTGCTTTGGACTTCACTCTGCTGCATTATCTACAGGCTCCATCAGCTCTTGACATGCAGTAAGTGGCATGTAAAAGGACAAGCCTTCAATCTGGATGTGTTTTTTCTGTGCATGCTGTTCCCTCACATCCCTCACATCCTTCATGTAACTGCAAAAGTCACAACCTGAAAAATAAAACCTTTCCCGCCTGATTGGTGCATCACGGCTGTCAGATCGAATCCTCCGAGGAATTAAATGCTCTATAATTCATGCGGTTCCCCACAAGTTCCTGTTTGTTCTTATTTTGGCAGCATGGGTTTTTTTTTTTTGAAGCTGTCGAGGTGCTGCACTGCAGTTCTCAGGGTTCACATATCATTCAAAAGGTGTGGGCGGTGCAGTGATGCTGTCTTATTAAGAATTTTCAGTTGATGAGTTTCTGTGGTGTTTCACTCATCTATTTGTTCCAATAAAGCCACAGTTTCTGCTTGTAAAAACAAGTCAGTTCGGTTCGTGCCAGAGGGGTTTTCTTAAGCAACAAAGACAGGCTGGCTGCATATGAAAAAGCTTTCATGCGTCTCAAGCTTTCACACTTGCTGGTGACATCAACTTGCACTCAGTGAACTGATTACTGTATGGCCTTTAACCTGGATTCATAGCTTCCCTGTCATACAGATAAAATATAGGTGAGGATGTGCATGCTTGTCATTGTATTGGTGACATTGTGGGCAAATACTTTTACAGATGTATATCTTCTGGAATCAGAGTTTGAGCAAATGCAGAGGAGTCAGAGGAGGAAGATTCTTGCATGCAACAGTAATAACGGGAAGTAAGTTTGACTTTTTACTGGTTTCATACCGTGTTATGAAATGGCTAAAATTAAAAACAGATTATTTCATTGGCTGGATTTGAAAAAAGGATGAGACTGCTGTGCATGTGCTGTAAAACTATCCTCTGTGATTCGTATTAAACATGTAAGACTCACACACACACATACACACACACACACAGCTGTCAGAAAAGGTTGGAGGCGGGGCCCCGGGGGCCATATGTTAAGGTCAGGAGAGCAGTGTAATGTGCTAGACAGGGGCCGGGGTGAGAGTCAAACACAGCCCTGCTGCTTGAGTCAGTGCTGGAGAGGGAAGAAAGGCCTTTCAGTCAGAAGGACACACACACACACACACACACACAGACAGCTGGACGAGGGATAAGGGATAGAGGTTTTTGTTGCGGTGAGAACAGCCCGTTGCCCACTGTACCCTGCACGGTGTGTGCGTGAGAGTGAGTACGTGTGACCGTGTACATGTTGGCCCTCGTAAATGTTCAAAAGAAACCGAGAAACAGGAAAGACAATGAATCATCTTCGCCTTCCTGCATGACTAAGATCACAAATAATTTTGTTAAGAGTGTTCTGGTTTAAAGAACCAGGGAGAGGACAATCGCACAAAAAAAGTCCCAAAAACACCAACTGAAAATCCTAAGTACAAGGAAGTTTATTTCATATAAGGAAGTAAAATAAAGAATTAAAAGTATAAAAAGATCACATCCTAGAAACAAAAAATGGAACCTCACAGCTAAATTCAATTCAGCTTTGCACCTCATGCTCATACTCATGTCAGGAAAATCTCGCTGCTGGTTTCTTCAGCTAAGTGCAACGTACAACATAGCAAAATACAAACAACAGTGCAACGCAACAGAGCAGAATTGTATTGTATACTCAGGTAGTATGATATGCATAAAGTAGATTTAAGTATTCTGAATTTTTGGAGGCTGTTGGAGTCAGCTGGTCATAATGCAGCTCAGTAGTTATCGGTGTATCATTTGGTAGGTCTCGTCCATGCATACATCCAATCATCCTGATCTGTTTTCACCTCTCTGCATTGATGTGAAAATGTCCTCCAAGGTGTGTCGGCACACTATGACATCATCGTGAGATATTCAGGGGCACACGTGCTTCGGCTGCTGAGTGTGCTCACTAATCTACACCACACCTTTGTGAAATTTTTCCACCTCCCACATCTTTTCCCATATCAAGAGATTTTTGTTAATTTTGAGCATTGAAGAGTCAGTTTCTCTCCCACAGGCCTCCCATTATTTAAGACCTGCGAGCCTGTCATGACAGAACACACAAATCACACAGCTGGACGACAGAGATGTAATACATGCTGCAAGAGTCATGTGAGGAGATTCATTCTTTCTGCACTGCGAAAACTTTTGTCACGTTCAGGATTCATAAGGCCTGACATAATTCTGTATGGCCACAGCTGCTTCTCTTTCTCAGAGACAAAAAAAAAACACAAATGTCTTTCCTGTTAAACCTGCAGAGAATGAGAATGTAAAACTCCAGTGCAGAGATTTTTATGTTAAGTATTAATTTAAAGTCAGTGTGAAACTGATAGACCTACATTATGTCAGTCCCTGAGGCAAATGAGTTGCACCCTGGTGATTAAGAAGGATTAACAAGGATCTGGGTAATTAAACTAACTGACTCGTTCCTTAAAACTGGATATCAGCAGGTTGCTTAATGAATGTCTTGAGCAATATCAATGATGTCTCACCCCTCAGGATTTGTTACAGGTAACTGTCAGTCACAAAATTTACTGCCTTTCTAAACATCCCACTGATTTTCTGCAGATAAATATAATCTTTTAAGGAAATGTCAGCTTTTCTAAGTAATAAAAAACACAGAAAGTTAGGAAAGAAAAAAGAGGGCGAGGGGGGGACATAAAGCCTGTATATATGAGCTAATGAGACCTCAAAGGCTTTAGGTTGTGCTGTTATGTGTTGTGAAAACCCTGGATACCGCTGCATGTATACCTCCTGTTGAATCATTAACCGCGTCTCCAAGCAAAATTCCACTCACAGTGGGTTATTTATACCATGTAATTAGACTTACATTAACTATTTGTAGGATTTTGCTCTTATACACCAACATAACTACCAACCAAACACGTCTAAACAACAAAAGACCACAACATTTTATGTAACGAAATAAAAAAATTATCTCCTCTATAGTTAGCTTTCCTCCTCAGAAGTTTGCTTGCTAACCTTCATAAATCCTTTGAAAAGGTCTCTGCGAAAAAACATTTCACCAATGATTGGGTTTGATTCTCTAAAGAAATAGTTTAACAGTAGAGTGAATCACAGACTGGAGACCGGATCAATAGAATAAATACTTTTATTAATAAAGTTGCTTGGATGAGGGGAATGACTGGGCTTTGACACAGCTGGTGACAGCTGGAGCGGAGTGGACAACAGGGTTCAGTTTAGGTGGGAGACGGAGCAGGGAGTAAACCAGGTGAGGCTGCGGCGGAGGCCAGATCAGGACTTGGTGTGGATCCAGTTGGGAGAAGCCAGGAAAGTGCAGTGCAGGAGGCCGGGGTTTGGGAGCCAGCTGCAGGCAGGAGGCTGTGATGACAGAAACAGGAGTCAAGCTGAGGAACTGCAGCCTGTGGAGAACAAAAGTTGCAAGCAGGCATAAAAAACAATGGATCAAATTCTACGAGTTAGCATGACAGGCTGAGCAAACAGAGTCTGTGATCTGGCAAAGTGACGAGGCAGGAACCAGGTGTTTGAAGCAAAGCAGGATGATGATGATGGCTGGCAGCTGGTGGCCTGCCTCCTGCACACCTGACCTCATTCCTGTATTTATGAGCACAAACAGAGAGAGAGGCTGCCTGCCATATTATTGGGAAGCAATCATTTTTTTAACATTATTGAGGAGCGTAATTCTTTGTCCCTCTGTACTCATATTTATCAAAACATAGCATTTTCTGTGCATTTTGGCATTTCGCTTACACACAAACCCCTAAAACTAAATAAACACATTACATCTTGTTTGCTTAATTTATTTAAAGTCACTTCCTGGAACGTGATGATAAGATACCAGAGATGGATGATCCACTCACGGCACAACAAGCTCAGTCAGAGCTGAGTTTTTATGTGAGTTTTATCAGAAGGTAACAGGACTTAGATAAATATTTTACCTTTTATTTTCACATTTAAAACAAGAAAAATATTGCTCCTGATTCTTCCTCTAAATGATTATTTTAGTGATGGAGCTGATTTCACAGATCTGAGCCAATAACTCAGTGAATACTTAGCGACTGGTATGATTATTATGTTTAGGAATGATGGCCAAAAACAAGATCCAGATGATCGCAAACTAGGATTAGATTCATTCATTCACTCATTAGATTCATAGATTAAAATAAGGGTTTCCAAACCTCTAACATAGAGTCATAATCATAACTTCTGTCAAGTTAATACTTTTCGTCAAGACCCAACAGGATAGCAGCTGATTTCCAGTAATTTCTTCTACCTACTTATACACTGACACTTTATTTGTCAGCTTGCCAAACTAGTGATCAACCCTCCCAACCGACTCCCCTCCCTCCGCACTTCCCTCCTTCAATGGCTACTTAGACGCCAGCTTGCCTTTATGGCCAATCGCACGGCTTACTCTTTGGTTTTGTGGCCTGGCCGGCGGAGCAGATGATTCCTCGGGTCTACTGCCTCAGGTCTCCTCCTCTGTGTGAAATGCACCGCGGTCACCCTGCTTTGTTACACCCAGCGGCTGGAGCACTATTGTCATGGAAATCTCTGTTGTGTTTTGCTTGTGTGTGTGTGTGTGTGTGTGTGTGTGTGTGTGTAGGTGTGTGTGTGTGTGTGTGTGTGTGTGTGTGTGTGTGTGCATGTGTGCGTAACACACACGCACACACATGCAGCGGGGTGAGACAGACTACAGAGAGAGCCAAGAACAACACAGCGCCTATCTGACCGCCCTCCTTTCATCCCCTCCCTTCGTTGCACCTAATCTTTCTCCCCTCCTTCACCACCCAACCTCCGTCCTCACCGTCCCCCTCTTTCATCCCAATGTCCTCTGAAACCATCAAGATGGGGCAAAAGCCTGGACTTGGCAGGAAATCACCCGGGTGGAGCTGAAAGTGGGAAGGGGGTCGCATGCTTTCAGATCTGGTTTGTGTTGTGGCTCCATCCAGCTGATTGGGTGGAGCGCTCACTGCAGGGCTTATTTTGTCACTCCATGAAACAGGGATAGTAAATGTTATGTGTTTTTAAAAAAGCAGGGCTGTGATTAGGGATAAAAGTTGTGCAAGTTGCTCGTGTTGATTTTGGAGAATGGAGGCACCGAACTGTAATGCGAGCAATACGAGCAGAGGAAACGCGGCCCTGAAGGTGGTCCTGAAGGTGCGTGAGCAGGGTGAGGTGGTGGTCAGATCGGGGCGGGCCGGGGTTTCGGCACACACACACAGAGACTTGGTATGCAGGAGCCGACTGGGAAGTTATTTTAAGGAAGAACCCTTCTGGAAATTCACTCAGAGCTGTCTGCCTCTGCTGCTTTTCATCACCAACGTTGTTATTCAGGCCACCACATCTCAACTTAAAGAGGACGGAAAAAAAGTATTCAGGAGTACTTTACAATGTGTAGTGCATGTAAGTTCACCATATGGAGTCTACCTTAAAGCAGCCATAATTAATCTCCCTTACACACGATGTACTTAAAAGTAATTCATTTCTTGGCCAGCTGGTAAACACAACACAGATGCAGCAGACAGAGGAGATGATTCAGCATTCATTTAAAGTTTTGTTTCCAGCAAACAAACATATCTGAGTCTGTTATTCTCTCTTGACATTTGCTCTGATTTGGTCTCCACCAGCTTCTAAGAAAAGTTGCCGCCTTCACAGCTGCACTTTGTTCTACAGCTAGCTAGTTGCTTGCTTTGTCAGCCCATTGTTATTAAGCAGGTAGTGCACGACAGATTTATCAGAGTTTAAGGCTGAAAACAGCTGTGTCCTACAGCTGGAAATTAGTTTTATGAGGGGGATGAAAACGGCCCAAAAATATGTACTTTCCAGTGCCAAAACAATGAGCTCAAAGACCCGGAGTTCTTGCAAAGGTGTGAAACTTGGGAAGCTGAGATCAGTTGAAGTTCAAATTGAAGTCATACGAGTTCTTGTGGGTCTCATCTGATGCGAAAGGAGGATTCAGGCTTCAGACCACATGGTGAGGTCCCAACAACAATAAAAACTCTGCAGACCTGAGGGGAAAAAAGTGCAGAGTCAGATGAAACAGTGGTTACGACCTTTTACTTTATACATAGCGATTTAATCCGTCATCAATAAAACATTGTGCTTAAAGCTGCACAGGGATATTATGCACCATGTATGTATCACTTTACATGATGAAAGCGAACGAAAATCCAATTTAACGTAATTAAAAATATGTGAATCATGTCATCTTCCAAGTTATTTTTCATGTTGCATTCCTGTTCGGTTGCCATAGCTCCGTATGAGTTTAATGTCTTGTTATTTTAACAAAGTTAATGGTTGAAAATGCTTTTATTTTCCATACTGAGACAAATGATTTAACAAGGAAAGAATGTTGTATAAGAAAAGGTCAAGACCATCAGAGTGTAAAACAGCTGTTAAATAAAAACAGAAAGCATAAAGAGTCAGGGGAAAAAGAAAAAAAAATGTGTGTTTGACTTAGTTGAAGAATTACAAAAGTGGGTGGACAAATGAGACATGGATGAACACATTAGTATCACCTGTGTTCAAGGTTGGAGCGGTGATGTCATGTGTTCTTCAGATTCAGACTCAGTATTTACAGCATGATTAACTTCCATGTTTGTTTGTTTCTAACATGACGTTATCACACCATCTGTTTGGCCACATTAGTGCTTCCACAGAAGCTCCAAGGACATTCATGAGAATATGTATGAACACTTCTTCTCCCACCGGACATCATGGCCACCTTTTTAAGTGTTTACAAATGTTTCCTCTGCTGTTTTCTTTCTGGTATTTTGTCTAATTGCTGGTGATATCTGTTTACAGTTTAATCTCCAGGAGTTCTCAAAATCAGCAAGCTGCAGACTATGGAGGAGGGAATGTTGGCGTGCCTCCACAAGCTGAACAACCAGGGCATAGCTTTTTTTTTTTTCTTTCTTATCTTTTTTTCCCCCTACTGTGTGTTTGAGCTGTGACATTTGCACAGGGCGTGATGTGAGCAGATTACTTGCGTCAGTGCCCGTACACTCCTGCACTGTAAATATGTCACATTACTATTTGTGCACAGCTTGATAAGCCTATCTGAGACTTGCATTTTCCCCTCTTTAAGATTTCACCTCTGTAGTGTCATTGGCAGACTGATTAAACCGTGTTCACTTTACTGAAAGGGTTATGAGGTATTATAGTTCAAGACTGGGTTTGGTTTTGTGGTTTCTCCCTCTCTGGGCAGGATTTTTAAAAAAGTAACGTCTGGGTGTAAATCTTATCTGATGAAGTTGTAACATTTACCTATGGAATATCTTATAGTATGTAAGTTTTCCATCTTTCAGGAAAATGACCCCAAACTGAGTGCATTCCCTGAAAAATTAGCTCCCACATGCTAACATTTAAGACTCTGAATTTTTCTCTTTCATCATCAATAAAACACATAAACAGGAGGAGAGTTTAATGCAGTTTTAAAGCCAAAGACTTTCTTCTCATGCACTTTGACCAAATAACTGCCTGAAAGAAGCTGACTGGCACTCTTATTCTCCAGCTCACTGCAGTGATGGATGTTTTTTCTGTGTGGGGATAAGCAGAAATTCCCTCCAACGTTAAATATCCGCCGTTTAAAAAAAACTGAGTCACACTCTTACCAAAACACTGTGGGCAGTGAAATTAAAAACTCACTAAACATGAGTGATGCCCTTCTATATGAAATCATCTGCGCTGTGGAAATAAGCAAGACGTATTGTACGTCAGGGAGCACTGAGTCACGGCGTATGGGTGTCTGTGTTGTTGGAATAAAACCTTTTAATCACGCCTGGCTGTATACTTTCTACAGCCCTGTTACTTTTTCCAGTGTTGTTCTGTCCATTTCACTGACAGATTAGACTGTCCCAGGGGAGCTGGGGGGGTGTGGGGGCAGTTTGGTATGAGACAGTAAGACCAAGCTGGATGGCTGAGACTTTCACAGTCATCCCCCCCTGTGTCTGCGAGTCTAAAACCGAGAGAGAAATGTAAGTGTTTTTATTGGCTTGTGCAACCATAACATATCAGCAGGGGTTAAGTGATCAATGTCAGGACAAAAGAGAATAATCTAATACACACTGACATACAAAAAAGTGAGCATGACTTGCTTTAAAAAGTCAGCCAGAGAGCATTCGAATGCTTCACCAGTTTCACAGTGAACCAGCACTGAACCCTGAACAACAAACACTTAAACTTGAATTCTGCCACAGACCTTTTTTAAATTCAGACATTTTGACAACTCACAGCACAGGTTTAGTCAACATTAATAGTGTTTTTTTATTCCATTTTTTGGTCTCCTTATGCATGCTTTCAGTTTCACTTATTCTCCAGTTGTCTCATCCTCCCCCTCACCTGCCTGCAAACACAACTTCCCTGCCAAGTCGTCCATTGCGCCACCATAGCAAGCCACTGTCCTTGTTTGCCTGCCGGCTTGTTAATGAGTCCTTCCTGTTTAGATTTTTTTGTCTGCCTGCTCTCATTTTGAATCTATTTGCTTTCACTGACTGCCTGCCTGTCAGCAGTTTCTTCCTTGAATTGAAACCAAGAAACTCAAGAAGGGAAATTCTGGAATTTGTCAACCAGGTTCACTGCAGCTGGTGAACTGCGAAGCAAAGCCATAACAAATTATGTCTGTTTAAAGGAGCAGTACTTAAAATTTAAGGGGATCTATTGACAGAATATGACAGGTATTGAATATAATGCTCAATTGTATAATATAATTGTATGTTTTCTTTAGTTTATGAGCAGCTGAAAACAAGAATTATTGTGTTGTTTTAACTGTAGAATGAGCACTTTATATCCACAATGAGAACAGGTCTTTGTCAACAGAGTCCGCCATGTTTCTGCTGTGGCTCAAAACAAATACCAAGCAATGACTTAAAGTGGGCCTTTCATGTTTTTTTATGAGTTTCAGCCACAGTTCGGCTAAAAGCTGGGGAGGGAA
Source organism: Ctenochaetus hawaiiensis (assembly GCA_029783645.1). Taxonomy (NCBI): domain Eukaryota; kingdom Metazoa; phylum Chordata; class Actinopteri; order Acanthuriformes; family Acanthuridae; genus Ctenochaetus; species Ctenochaetus hawaiiensis. The sequence goes on from JAPZDY010000023.1 coordinate 21,174,137, forward strand.
GGGACGGCTAGGGGATGTTAAATGTCCTGCAGTATTTAACCTCACCACTAGACGCCAGTAAATCTTACACACTGGACCTTTAGATGTTACTTTAATGTGAGTTCAAATGGAGCCAGAAGCTTTTTTTGCCTGAATTTGACAGCTGGAGTTTATGCAGTCAGATTCAAGGTTGTTCAGTCAATGTACCAACTGCTGACGTTAGCGGTGGTTAGCTAGCAACCTATGATTGCGCTTGAGGGGTCTTTCTGCATATGGGACCACTCCCCTCAAACCCCTCTATGTTTTCTTTGCCTATGTATTCATTAGGTTGAGCCAAAAAGCCTCAGGACTAACACACACGCTTCTCTAAAGTTGAAATGGTCTCCTTTCACCTCAACCTCGCACTGCGTCAAGCCAATTTGTATCTGTTAACGATCACACATGTCTTAACACTGACTTAATGTGCAATCACAAGCACAAGAGGATGGTTCAAATCAGCAAACTTCAAAAAAATGACATAACAAAATGCCACACGGTGTCGTTTACATCAACTGTCACTGCGCAATAAACAGAGAGCAGTTGTGGCTAATCGCTGGATAAGAGCTGCAGGGGATTTCAACAGAGGTGATGAGTGAAGTGTCACAAGCAATAGACCCATTGAGAAGTTATTAGGATTGTCTGTTTTGCAATAACAGAAAAATGTTGTTTTTACGAGGCTCCTGGACACTGACAGAGTTGGGGGTTTTAGAGTTTTGCTTTTAAGAAGATAGAAACAAAGGACATGTGTGATGTTGTTCACAGTCAAGCTTAAACACTTGCTAGGAAAAACATTAGAAAGCACCAGAGAGAACAAACGTCATTTTTTGATTTAAGAGAGAAAAAGTTTGATGTAGAGAGAAAGAAAGAGATGGCAGAAAGGAGCCTTTTGGGATCGAACAATAAGATAATGTTTTTTGTGGCTTTTTATTTCCCAAAGCAGGAATGTTGTTTACAGGGATTGGACATCGTTTTAGGAATGCAGACTGTTTTCTGAGGAAATGGTTGTTGTCTCCAGAGGGAGCTTCAACAGCCGGGCTGCAGACCCATTGTGGAGAGGCTGACAGGGACGCACTTTATGTGTGTGGCACACTGAGCCAGTGGTACTTTTATTTTATATTAATAAACATAATTCTTTATAGCTACACGCAGCAACATTACAAGCTCTGTTTTCATTAGGAAAATTATGCCTGGGAACCATTTAAACTCATCTGATGAAACCTGATCAGCTAATCAAGGAGAATGATTAAGACTAACTTGATTTGTTGCCTCTGAGAAATTATAAACATTTGAACAAGGTTTAAAGGGAGGCTTTTTACACATAAAATAAGCATAAGATTGAACTTTTATGGGCTGAGGCTTGAATCAGATTTCTTGTGAAACAGATTTTTGTGAACAGATTAGAAAAATTCCCAACCACAAGTTTTTACAGCTTGAAAAAATTAAAGCGAATCCCAACGACAGCCCAGCAGTAATCTTCCAGTTAAGGGACGATGGGTTCTTCCAGAGCAGTCACTGAGTGGATGCAACCTAATTGCCAAGATTAAATGTTGACTTCGTACATTTTTTGTAAACCAGATATCTTGAGACTTTTCTTTGGTAAGAGTCTGGTAAGGTTTAGACACACAAAAAAAACCCATTTGGTTTGGGTTTGGAAGAGATCGGGTTTTGGCTTAACCACCTGGTTTTATAGCCAGAAACATGGCTGTAAATTTCCTTTTCATCTCCTTAAAAAAGACTTGGTTTAGGTTGTTACATAACTGGCTGGAAAATCTCTTGACGCTTCCTTCAAAAAAAAAACCCTCTTTGTTCTCCACAAATACCGTCAGAAACTCTCCCGTTTCATTTGAAATAACTAGGTTTGGTCACAACAAAGCGGCTCTGTAATGTCCTCAGAGTCCCTAAAATTACCCAGCAGAAACTTTTGACCTGCAGAGGTTTTGAAAACTAACTTTTTATCAAACTTTTTATGTGAAATGCACAAATTTATGCATCTGTGGTCTGAAAAATCATGAACCGACAACATTTTTTGTGTGTTTGTGGTAATAGGGTGATGGATCAGAGTGCTGGTTACCTGGTAAGTTCTTTTCTTGATGGCAGATGATAAAACGTGTTCAGAAAATCACAGTTAATGAGCAGCTAATGACTTTAGAGACTCTAATGACGCCTCTGTTTTAATAATCTGACTCTCTGGGCTCCGTTGGTAGTTTCTTTGTGTCCAATTAGTTACAAAACTCCTTACGGTTTGGTCCATTTTAGCAGGGTGCTTTTATTTCTTCCAGATTTAATGTTTGGGTGGTTTTAATGGGCTATTTTTATCTCAGTTGCCATTAAATAAAAAGTTGCAGGAACCTTGAAAGGATCTTTTCAGCGTTCTCTAAGGTAAATACATATTTATTTGACACTTATTACTTCAACACTGAAAATTTAAGATATTTTTTAAGAAGTAGGACATCATTAAACAACTTTTTGGCTCACAAGCGATGAAATAACTTCTGATTTCTAGGCAAAACTCCCTGTTGTATCTCTGCCAGAGGTATCTCAAATCATTCTTTCTCATCTTCTTTCCTCATATTTTCCTCTTGCACTCAGTGTTCTTTTGCTGTTTACAAAACACTGTTTTTATCATCGTCTTTGTCTTTATTTCCTATCATTTCTTTTACACGTAATCAACTATAAACACAGTTGTATCATCAGGTTACCATGACATGTTTTGACATTTAACAGCCACGTTTCAGGCCTTCAGAATGTGACTGTTGTGTATTTAAAAGATTAACTTGGATGGAGTTTAACTCTAAACTCAGGTTGGCAGTCATATTAGTTCTTGCAACACTTAATCACTTCAACAGCTCATTAAATGAGCAGTCAGGTTGCACCGTAACCACATCCAGCTACAGTTGCAGGATGTGATTTTAAATTTCCACAAGTTAACATGCAGGAACAAAAATGTTAGAACTACATCTTAGTTGTTTTTCTCTTGTTTGTAAATCCCCCTACAACACAAACCATCTCAGTTTAACTTGAATGGGTTTTCATATACTTGTGCCAAATGTAGCTCTGTCTGGATTTATTTGAATCAACAGACAAAGACAGCGAAAATTTACCGGAATTCTGCAAAACAACGGCAGAGAAACTGTCAAGATCACTTATGTTTAAGTCCAACACAAGTTGAAGTTTGTGCAATTTCATGAGTCCAAATCATTCTGAAGACACAAAACAGTGTCTGTGTTTCATCCACTGGGTGTATCAGTAGGTTAAAAGTAAACTGTAGCAGTTTTATATCTTCTCACACATTTGTGCGAAAAGTGAGTCACAAATGAGGCTTCTTGGTTGTTAAAAAGTTATTTTGCATTTAGAATTTTGCATCTTTATGGTAAAATTGGTGCTGACAATTGCCCCTCAGTCAAACAGCAAAGACCACGATGCAGAAGATGAGACTGAGCAAAGCTTGAGATAAAACAACAACAACACAAGACTGGCATGTAAATTTGAACCGAACTGAAATGTCACAAATGAAAAGAGAAAAAGTTGCATTTCCATTTAAACTGGCTGATGGTTTGGCTCTAATAAACACAGTAGAAGAAGAAGAAAAGGTCATGAACCAGGAACAGATGTCTTTTTTTTTTCTTTTTTTTTGTCAAGGATGAGACCAACCAGCAAATGTGTCTGGAATAGAAGTGTGGTTTAAAATAGAAAACGTAAAGGGCTGATGAAAGATTTGTTAAAGAAACAGAAGTTCTCAGATTAGAATTTCAAACACTGCAGTTTCTATGTGATGACACAGCAGTGCCGAGGCTAAACTTGGTTAATTCTTAGTCTTACTTAATAACAGACTCTGTTCCGGATGTAACAGCAGCATTTTGTGTCCCGGCAAAATAGTTTACAGACGTTAAATTTGTCTGATCTAAGCCTGATCTTTTTTTTTCTTAAATTTGTTTTCCCAATAATTTTCACGGCTGCCTCATGTCTGACTCGATTTCCATCTAAAGACGCGATTTCACAACCTCTTTACTTCTGGAGAAACGGGTCTTTGCCGTGTGACTTTCTGAAAAGCGCTCTGCAGGAAAACTACTCGCAAACCGACGCATGCGTTGCCTGTCTGGGCCTGTGGCGAGGAAAAGATCTCATCGCTTCAGAACAAAAACACACACACCCACACACTCACGTATACATTCACAGTAGTGGGATTAATGTATCACATGTTCTCCACCCATCGTGCAGTTGTGTAAGAGCAAAGCACAAGGATTGCAGTGTGTCTTCAGCATGTGAAACACACTCTCACTCGATGTGATAGCACAAAGACTCACAATCGGTAGTCATTGTTGTCTTTCAAAGCTAAAAAACCAGTCGGGGGAGTCCGTCACACCCTGTGTCGTGCTCTGACGACACAGTTGCATGAAGGGGAATGATCTGCGGCTCTGGAACATGAGAGCAAATCAAATATAATGCTGTCTCGTGAATTTGTTAGATGGCTCCATAAAATCAGTCTGTGGAGCCGCTGCAGGCTGTACGTCAATGTGACTTATTGGCTGGTTTTTTCCTCTGAGGACACCACTGATGTCACCCAGCAGAGACGATTACTCTGAGCCTGCAGGGGCCCGGTCAGGACACATATTTGGACCTTACAGGATTAGAGATCTGCCTGGTGTTTTTTGAATCTATACTACATTTGTACAGGAAATAAGTGTACTATGACCTCAGATGGATACTTTTATTCAAAGTACCCTCCAGGATCATCAGATCAAACATTCATCGAGCCGGTACACACCTGGTATTAACATCCTGGCAATCACAACTCTAAGTACAGGTTTCCGCAGTTCCTTCTTGAGATCTTATCACTCAGACCACATTTGGAGGTGGTCTGGGGCACATGTGGTCAAATTCTTTGAGCGGTGTGTACATAAATGTGTGCCGGGCCACACTGAAGGGCTACTTATTCAGCTGTCATCATCTGCGTACAACAAAACACACTGTCCGATGTTTGTGAAAACATTGCGTCAACTAATTTCACTAACATCCTTTTAAAATCACACAAATCTGGAGTTCCTGCTGAGTACATAAAAGCCTTGAAGCCACCTGAAATGCACTTTTCTGATGGATCTGGGCACTCAATCAATGATATTAGCTCGTTTGAATGGCAGTCAACCAACATTTCTAGGTCTAACTGAGCTTTAGTTGTAGCTTTAGCTGTAGTTATTCCAACTAACAAGCTTCATCAGGTCAAATTTTCACAGCTTCAGCTTTGTGTTTGGTGCTAATCAGCAAATGGCAGCATGCTAACAGTCTAAAGTAAAACACTGAACGCTAAATCAGAAATGCCAGCAAGATAGACCACCAAAAACATTCAGACTAAATACGTCAGTAACCCTTTTATGACAGATGTCGCCCCCTTCTCATCAAAAAGGAAACTGTCTGCTTTAAAAAAGCTGAAACAGGAAGCATATCTAGTAAATCATGTTAGCACTCTGACCATGTTTTCATCTGTTTCAAATCCCTTTCACTTCTGTTTACTTGTTCCATCTTTAAATTAAACTACAAATGTTAACTAACGACAAACTCCAACTGATTTTAGGTAACACAAGTGATACTGAACCCATCTGTGTGCCGTGTAATGTTTATTCTCGCTGAGGATGTGGAATAAATGTTCAAGCGAAGGAGAAGCATGACTCAGCATTTGCTGACTTGTTTCCACACACATACACTCATACACACACACACACACACACTCACACGTGTCAGTTTATAACAGTTTATAAATAAACGTTAGCATTTTCTGTAGTTGAGTTTCTTGCTTCAAACATAATAAAATCCACAGTAGCTGTGAGCGAACAGTTTCCAACTAAGATGAACTCATTACACTGTATGTTTGAGGGGATACACTATTTTAAATAAAAAAGGAGAAAGTGAAGCTTTTGTGTTGCAAAATATGCGGTTTCTTTCAGATTTATTTCATTTTTGCTTTGCTTATTTATGTAAAATACTTCCACCTCTTCAGGTCTTTAAAAAAATATTCAAATGATTTTAAGAATTAAAAAAAAAGCTCTTTAGCTGAACTGTTTGTACTGAAGGACCACATAACCTTTAATAGTCACAAGTAGAAATGGCTTCATAGAGGGTCAAAAACTAAAAAAAGTTGGGATCTACTCCAATAAGGAGGTGTCTTGATAGTTCAAATAATTTATGCATCAAAAACTGAATGAGAAAAACATTATGATCAGTCTAATAAGGTTAGAATAAGACTTTTCCATGATTACAGATTACTTTTATCAGCATCTAAGTGAAAGCACAATAATTACCCCTTAAGACTTACAGTGCCAAGATTCCTCATCCAAACTAACTCAATGAATCTGGTTTTGAACGTTGGATATGGGTCCTGCTGTGACGTTGGCCTCAGCAGCAAGCAGCAGGAGCAGGCCGGGAGGAGGAGGAGGAGGAGGAGGAGGAGGGAGGGATAAGCAAACCCACCATGTGTGCTGATTCGACCATCTGTTGCCTTTGTTTCCCTCAGATGCTCTGGGAGGAGGATACTATAATCCTCCTCATCGTGCAGGTCAAGTCCATGTCACTCAAGTAAGTCCAGGAGAGAAGAGACAACGATCCCGTCTGGTCAACCATGAAAGAAATAGCAACAGTAAATGCATATAATATAAGTATCCCTTTGATTGCTGTACATACAAACCGCATACTTCGGGGAGACTTACTTACAAATGACCAGGAAATTTGAGATTTAAAACCTGGAAGCTCGGCTTGTTTGAAATAAGTCGTGTGTGATTCATGTCTGCAGTCAAACTGCTACTGAGACCTGAACACATTAGCCTCTGTGCTCTGGAGCTCAGATTGATTTCTCATTAAGGGAAACAAATGAGGACTCTGGGTACATCGTGTCCTCTGAGGTATCGCTTGTCGAGGGGCTGGAGGTGCAGATTTCCTCCCCAGACTATTCAGACATTAAACTGCTCCTTTCCTTCACTCAGCATCTTGTTTTTTTTTTTTTCTTTTATAGACATCTGCTGGCACTTTGGGCCGTAACGCTTTTACCATGTGCCCCTGCAGCAGCACTGCAGACCTGAAAAATTCCACGCTTTCCCCCTTACAGGCAAGCTCAAGAGAGTCGCTTTGAATGTTTAGAGCATGAAAAGAAGTAAAAAGTGAGCCAAGTAATGTAAATGTGACTTGCAACATGACATTCAAGCATGACCAGGCTAGAAGCAACAAGCACATTTCAGCGTGATAAATCGCAGCTCCGCCTCCAGACATTCTGATGATACAACTTCCATTTTTTTTCGCACCACACTGGAGCCGTTTCAAATACTGTTCCTCACTCCTGGAAAAGAGGTAGTTAGCTCATCTAGGCTTCAGCTGTGTCTGATGGAAAAAGCCTAAAAGGAGGCAGAGTTGACCGGTTTTCATCTCTCTTACTTCCTCACTCGCACAGATTGGGTTGCTGGGGGAGAAATGCACCGTTAGCATTACTTTGGCAAAAACCTCCAGGTTTTTCCAAGGTGTCATTTTACTGCCATTGAGGTCTTTTTGCTTCATGGGTGTACAAAGTGTGGGAGCGTGTGGCAGACAACTTAATTATTCTGAAATTATCCTCTAAATCTGCTTTCACCACTGAAACTGGTGTGATGATTTATGCTGCAAATTTTCATTCCTCTGTCAGTCTCTGGTTTTTGAAGTGAACTCGATGAAGTCTCTCCTTCTTGCACATATCATGAAGATGACATCATCCCACCCCTTCAGTTGTCTACCAAAACCTGAGAGGGCCCGAAACGTTACCGTCAGACCCAGGCATTAGGTTCAAATAGAAACAGCTGGATTCTCTGAGGTTGAAGAGATTGCAAGTCATCAAGTTCATCTGTGCAGTGGAGCCACTGTGATTTCCAGGTTTAAACAGATGAGGGAGTTTGATTTGATTGTCAGTAACACCTAATTAACTTAAAGAGAGCTGGTGATAAGAGCCGTCCAGATGAAATGTCTGCTTCTTCAAGATCTGGAACCCATTTTAAAAAAAAAAAAAAAACACCTATAATTTACTTTGACATGTTGCGCCAGGCTATAGATTGGCTTTCATCAGCTGTCTCCAAGAATTAAGCCAGCAGAAGAGCCTCACTCACATCAGGAAGCTTTCAATTAAATGTTTATAAACCAAAAGTTTTCATCGGAACAGACATTAAGTTTTAAAAATATCGATAAAGTTCATGTTTTCTGAAGGGTTTCACACAGCTCGAGAACTATATGAAACAAGACGAAGAGTCTGCACATGTGCCAGCAGATGTTGAAGCTGCTTAGATAATTGCTTACTTTTGCTTTCCAAAGCTAAACACAAAGAACAACTGAAGGAACATCATCAATTTTGCGAAAAAAAGGAAAAGTTCGTCAGAGACCTTAAATATGCGGATCAAATTTCACTGCAATCCAGTTTTTGTCTCGTTACATAACTTAAAACCAAAGCTGTTAACCTCCGTGGTGAAGCGGAGAAACAGTCTGGATATCAGATGGTTCCAACTTGCGGGTGACAGGAATGTCTGTACATGAAATGTCGTAGTATCAAGATATTTCAGTCTGGACTGACAGACCGACGTACTTCTCAGTGTTACCATGGATATGAACAAACTGAAACATGCCTACAGATAATAGACCCAACAGATTTTTTGTACAAACCCTTAAAGTCTGTCTCTTTTGAGAGTCCTGACAGGATGATGACACGTTTCTCTCTGTCTCGTTTATTTTCCTATAATGTCACTGTGTCGGTGTGTTTACACGCGCGCAGAAATTTGGATAACAGCTTCCAGTCATCCTTGTTTTGGTTAAATTCAGGACAAACTGTTTGTGTCATCACATCCTGCTTGAAAATATCCTGATGTACTGAGAAGAGACGGAGTGTGACATCAGTACTGTGGATGAGTCACTGCAAATAAAATATATATTGACAGAACAGTAGGAATGAATTATGCACATGGAAAAACACTCGCATTAATGTCTTGGTATCAAATCATTACTGAATGTTATGCCAAATCCACAAAAAAGAGAGACAGCAAACAATCACCATCATTACTTTTTATTGAGATTTTTTCGGTCCCCTTCCCTTAAAAATCAACTGAAAATTGCCATCTGTTATTTCAGACTGAAGCGAAAGCACAAAGTTCCTGCGACTCACCAGCTCACACATCCATGTTAAGGAACAGTCACTTGTGTGAAATGTCTGGCCTTTAACTTATCATGCAGCTTTTGGAACATGAGAGGAAAGTGTCACAATGAAACCTGATTGGAGCTGAAAGCGTTTCTTTTTAAGTTTTTTGTGTTTTTTTTTTTTTAAACTTTTGCACCTTGCATGTCTTTCTTCAGCCCAAAGGTTTGCATTTGTCTATGTGTGGAATGTTTCTTTACTTTTTCCAAATGCTTTCTTCACATTTTCCTCAGAGTAGAAAATATTCAATTACAAAAGCAGAGAGCACATTTCACGACAACCAAACGGAGTAAAAAAAAAAAAAAAAAGGAAGCCCAGTAGAAAATATCTGACTTCTTTGGTCTTGGAGGAACTGCAATGAGTGCAAATGCTGACAGAAATGTACAAAATAAAAAAAATGCAAAAGAGTGAAAAACAAAAGTTTTGTTTAAAAAAAAAAACATAAACAACACCACATGTGGACAGCAGAGAGTTAACAGCTGCAGATGTGGACTGAACAGTACCAGTATGTGATACAACACTCATTTCTGAGTCACACACACACACACACAGACACACACAGTGACCATTTGTTTGCACTCTGAATCAGCACTTCTTTGTTATTAGACAACCAAAACAAGGATGTGACTTCAAGTTCTGCAGCTCACAAACAGTCAGGCAGAACCATCACACACACAAACACACACACACACACAAAAAAAAACATTTTTCATTTCACTTTTCAACCTCCACCCGAACACACCTCAGAGAGATCAAACCCACTTCCAGCAAAATAAGAAGAGTCACGACTGACAGATCGACACTGTGATTCGCTTGAGGAAAAGTGTCTTGAACTCACAAAAACATTCCCTACACGTCCTGAGGTAAAGCTTCTAATTGCAACGCAGACTCCACATAAACCTCTGAGGTTAACACGACGCTCAAGATAGTCTTGTCAAACCACAAGTTGCCATGAATTTTCTCGCCTGTGAAACAGAATGAGTAACGTTACTGGAACAACTCTTATTTAGTAATAAACACTCACTCAAACTGTAAAGAATGGGACCCAAATCCTCATAGTCACTTAAATTTCGGTCAGTGTGGAAACTCCAGCTCACTTGATGTAGAAAGTGACGCTTCACAGCTGGAATAAGTAGAATATGGTGTTACATATTATTAAAGGAAGAGTCCAACATTTTAAGAAGTATGCATGCATTTGCTTGCTTGCAGGGAATTAGATGAGAATACTGATACCACTGTCATGTCTGCAGACACGTTAAAGGCTCTAGCCAGCAGCTAGCTAGCCTAGCTTAGCATACAGGGGAAACAGCTAGCCTGGCTCCGTCTAATACCTGTCTACCAAGTTGTGGTTTCACAGGTGCTTATGGGCTGGACTATTTCATGAATGGGTGCAGTGATAACAGCCATGCAAACACCACACTGATGTTTTTACACTTATGCTTTCGTAGTGATTGAATAAATTAATATTCCAACATGTTTTAAGTGATGAGTATTAGACAGTATATATTGAGTAATGTTTTGAACTTTTCCAGAAAGCTGTTTCCTCCTGTTTTCCAGCCATTATGCTAAGCTAACCATCTGCTGATTGTAGCTTCATATCTAGCAGATAAGCATAAGAGTGTTATCAATGTTCTTATCTACTCATGGCATGAAAGCAAATGAGCATAATTCACAAAATGTCATGTAACAGAGCGGAGATAATCTGAATGATATCATTTGGTTTTCTTTTCCTGTTAGATAATGTTTGAAAAAACAAACACCAGTCATACAAACACAAAACTCAGGTAACAGGAAGTATTTGGTCTTTTGTTAACTAAATTACTGAAATGCCGAGCTGATGGTCCGTCTCACACAACCAGTTCGTCCTCTTCAACTGTTCTCTTAACCAACTGCATTTCATACAAGCTGGCTACACAAACCCTCTGCTACATACGAAGAGATCATTTCTGCGTTTCCACTGTGGAAAAGTGAATTTATCGGCACAGTAGTTGACTCATTTCGCTCACTCATCCGCACACAAACACACCCCTTTGCACCACCATCCAACAGCATATAAAACATGTGCAAACCTGTTGCTAAATTCAACCCATTCCTGAAAAATGTCCCCTGTACAACACAGGCCGTGCATCCAAATGGTCAAATAAAAAGAAATTTCATTCCGTCAGAATGCGTCAGATCCTTAAAGGCACTTGCTGCGTGGAAAAAAAAAAAAAAAGTAAGATCAGTGAGTCTTCCACATGGTGCAAAGTTAAGACGGACATTTCAGACATGTGCTAAGAGACACCAGAGGAGCTGACGTGAACGTTGAAGCAGTGAGCACCTGAGCAGGATGAGCACTCGACAAGGTGATGATGATGATGATGATGATGGTGAAACTTCACTCTAGTAAGCAGCGCACTTGTTTGGCCAGAAATATAACTGTTTCATGGTCTGTTATAAGAAAAATAAGTGAAAAACATCCTAAAATTCTGTATTAAAAACAGCTGACTACTATGTTTTGTTTTTTTTTTCCCTAGAAATTAACATATTGACAGCCACTTCGAAACCAAAGTGCATGGTGATGGAGAGAAGGGGACAAATTTCCAAACAGAACCCGTTTCATGGCGTGTTACACTATACAACAATCAACTATAGATCTGCTATGAATTTGAAACCTATATTCATATTTTAATGTTACAAAAAAAAAACTTAAATTATGTAAAATAAACAATATGCTGTGACACTGCGTATGCGATGTGTAATTTCAGAGATAAAAGGTACAGTAGGTCTTTTAAAAAAAAAACACAAAAAAAAAACAATGTGACTTTGAATCCATCAAAGTGAAAGACTGACTGACTTTGTACGCCTTCGCAGTAAAAAACTGCTTCACTGATCTGCAGGTCTTTTCAAACTGAACCGAACATGACCAACACAAGACGCTTGATAAAAGAGTCAAGACTTGATTCTTCTTCTCTTTGTCTCCTGTGTTTTTTTTTTTTTTTTTTTTTTTTTCC
>JAPZDY010000023.1:21203165-21229068 GCA_029783645.1 Ctenochaetus hawaiiensis
TGCGCTTCTCGATGAAGTCTTCCTCAAATCGCCCAGTGGCCTGCTTCTCAGGCAGGTGGGGCACTGAGATCACAGTGAACTTGTGCAGTAAGCGGTTGTACAGCCAGTCAAAGTGTTTGTAGCGCCTGTAGACAGGATGCCCCGTGTGGCTCGGCGTGACCCGGTACGAAATGTACGTCTTGATGCCTTTAAACTTTGTCTGTTTTGTGGGGTCTTCAATGGAGCAGGAGAAAGGCTGTGGATTCTCCTTCCACCTGGGGCCCAGGGGCCCCATGTCAATGGTGTATGACTCAGCTATCTTTGCCATCATGGGTACATCACCCAACACAAACGCTTCCACGCCTGAGCGCACAAAGCTGGAAAATCTGTTCAAGTTCCTGCCCACCATGCTGCCTTTTCTGGAGCTGGAGATGCTGTCCTGTCTCTCCATGTGTGGTTTTGGCCGGTAGTGCACATTGGGGTTGTTGGACAATGGGCTCTGATGGGCATGTCCATTGGCCCCGGGGCTCCTAGTGTGGTCAGCATCATCCACCACTGTCGATCTGTCATCCCAGTCGTCCCAGTCATCATCGTCATCGTCGTAGTAACTCTGCTGCAAATGCAAAGGGGTGTTTGGGGTTGAGGGGAAATAGGAGGAGTCATTTCCTAAAGATCCTGCCGGGCTTATGGAGCAGTCAGTCACGTTAGAGTTTGAGCGTGTGCGAATAATTTCCACATAGGATGCAGGGAAGAGACCCCTCTCCCCCCGGCTGTTCTCCCCCTGAAACCAGCCGTCCACTGAGTTCTCATCAAAGATAACCAGTTCCTCATTCTCCTGGATGCTGATCTCCTCTTTGTTTTCGCTCAGAAAAGTGTAGAGTGCTTTGGCTTTCACTGACATCTTGATACTCCAGTGGGTCCTAAAAACAACAAAATTCTACATGCACATCGTGCCTAGATTATACTGATGCTACTGCCTTGATGCATGCTGAGGGCCTGCTGGAAACATCTGACACTAGCTCACTGTAATATTTAAACTCATCTCAAATTACATGGCAGCTGTGGGATCAGGTGCCCAGCAGCACGGGATGTGCTAATATGTCTGATAAGTAAACACAGGAGAGGACAACAGTTGCGTAAAACTATGACTTCTGTTTGCCAAAAAAGTCTAAAATATGCCTGCTGTGATCACTAGCATCTTCAGCTCCCAACCGAGGCTGTCGCTCTATTGTCTTATTATTATCGATTCTGCCAACAAGTCTAACAATAACTTTATGCTATGAGGGCTTTGTTACACACAAACAGACTCGCAACCTCCTTACACATAACATACACAACAGGTTCAGAAAGAAAGCTGGTATCACCAAAGAGCTCCAAAAGAAGCGACGGCGGGTTTAATCCTCAGAAACTGGACTGCAGTCTCGCGTTGTTCACTTATCGGACACTTGATTCTCATAACGGATCCTATAAAAAAAAAAAGATCCTAGATGAAAATATTTCCAAGACAAAGTGGCCCGACGTGCAGAAAAACAGAGGGATGAGTAATGGTATCCCTGTGCATACTGAGCCTGGTCCACATTCCCTCAGACTGAAACTTGCTGCGTTTTCCTTGTAAACAGGTTCCAGCGCATCTTCAGTCGGTTCTTTAAATATCACGAAAAAAGCAAAATCAGCATCCGAAAAAGCCCCCGTTACAGAGTATCAACACGCAGCGCAGCTCCGTGTTGTTCCTTTGGGTTTATTCCTGTGCGCGCTGCAACAAAGTAACTCTTTCCATTACGTGAGGCTCGGACAATTGAAGGCAAGTTCGCCTTTTTTTTTCATCAGCTCCTTTATAGTCCTTGAAAGAGGAGAAACCGGCTCAACACCGCCCCCGATAGGAGAAAGAGATTATAACCTACATCAAAAATTACAACATCCAAGGGTCACTTTATGTAATCAGACCTTAGATGATGATGATGATGATGATGAAGATGATGATGGTGATTATGATGGAGATAATGATAGTGAGGATTAAGTACATAGAAAAGCAATTGCCAATTGGTGGTAATAGGTATCATTATTACTACAGCATACTTATTTATTATTAATTTATTGTTTGTAGTAGTAGTAGTGGTGGTGGTGGTGGAAAAAACTAAGTAGGTTACATTTGTACTTAAGCATACATTTGAAATCATTACTATATCTTTTTATTTGACTTCACTGTTTTGGTTTTTTTCAGGTTTAGACTATTGGACAAATCTATCATTTTTAGGGAGTCTGGATAATTTTAACAGTAATTCTTACTTTTCTTCCGTTTTTACAAAAAACAAAACAAAACAACTGATTGATCGAAAATGATCACGATGAACACTAATAATCAGCGAATTAATCCAAAATATAAGAGTAAATTTTAGATGCAGTTCCATAGCAAGTATTAAAAAATAAATTCATTTTAACACAGCAGTAAATTGTTGAATGCATGAGCAATAACAATTTAATGATACGCCTACAAAGCAGGTGTTACGGTCACAGATGTATTTTTCTGCACTAATATTTTCAAAGTGGGACTTTTACTTGTAAAGGAGTTTTTCTAAAGTACGTTATATGTACTTTTACTCAAATAGGCTAAAGATCAGATTTTTTCACCACTGCAATTCCATTAGCCCTATAGAGTTATTTGTATATTTTTTTTTAAGAGAAGGGTTTGGTTTATAACCAAAAACAAATAGGTTTTGGTTTATAACTAAAAACGTTGAACTTCTACTTCAAATGTTGTTTTCACCATTTGCTACAGACTAAACGCAGGTTGAATAACTTCACAGGACAATAAAATTAAACATACAAACAAATTTAAAATCAAAATTTTGTTGAATATATTAGTCTACATATTTTAAGCTGGGACGTGTAGGTTCAGACAAAAGTTCAGTATTTCATGCAGTGCCATTTTCTCTGCAAAACTCCGGAATAGTTTGTTGTTGGCCAACTAGAAGTCGACACTGGTGGGAAAAATGACAGCGTGACGTTTTAGCAGGAGCCTCCTAACTGTCCCAAGGTATGTTTCTAGCTATTGTTTTCAGCTATTATCTGTCCAAACCGTCTGTCTAGTTGTTAATCCAGTTTAATTGTGTGTACAAAGCGGGACAGTACAACAGTAAAGTCATGTATATTATAGCTGGTTGGCCCACATGATGCTAGCATGTTTAGCATGATGCTAGCCGCTAAGATGTAACGATAGCACTCCTAAGGGTCCCCTGGCGTTTTAATTTCGTAAAATAGCATCGGACCACCACTAGAATGGGGTTTAACACGCGTTTGTGAAGGCGTTTTGTTGTTGATATGAACTACATGTACGAAGATTCCAGTGATGTTTGTCAACGTTACATTTTGTTCATGTTCAGCGGCTAACTTAGTACATGTAGTTAGCATTGATTTATGCTATCTAAATGAAGCACTCTTTACTTCTGTTGTGGTGCCTGAATAGCATTTGTGAAACCCTTGATGGGAAGTACAGACAGACACAAATAAGATTTAAAAGTGTATAATCTGATATTGCAAATGGTGTGTTTACATGGTGGCTATGGCTGGTTGACACTAACATGACACTATCAAGATCTAATGTTTGTATCCCACCAATAACAGGAAAGGACAGACTGTCAACTCTTTTAATGTCAAAATGATTTGTCGATTTATCAGCTAGTCATGTTAGAGAAAGGGCATTTCTAAATTTTTCATTTAGTGATTAACATCTTATTTATCAAACTATCGAGAATTACAACAATACACCAAAAGGGCAAAATGATACTGTATTTCTTTAATTTTTGATATCACTGAGGTTTTAAGACTGATGAAATATATCTCTGAATGAATCAAAGCAAACAGTCTGCATCACATGAACCTGTGTGCCATCATGCAGATGCCAAACAGATGGTAACTGGCAAAAGGCTGAACTGCTATATAAGCAGAAAGACACACTCCTTGCAATTTATGGTGATTTTTTTACACCATTGCTTCAAGTTTACACACATTAAAGCTAACAGAAATAGAACTAACCCTGCAAGCTCTTCCTACATATTATGAACTACTTGTTCCACTCATATTTCTTCTATTTTCATTTCAGGCCTGTTTATGGTGATTTTTCATGAATTCATTCACCACATGTTCTTACAATGTTTACACTCATATCACCGTGGTTGTACTGTATTGGTTTAACAGAGTCTCCATGGATGACCTGACCAAAGCCCTCTCGGCCAGCTTTGCTGTGTCCAAGGAGCCCAACAGTACAGCTGCCCCCCACCCACGGCTGGCCCAGTACAAGAGCAAGTACAGCGTGTTGGAGCAGAGTGAACGGCGCCGGCGCTTCCTGGATCTTCAGAAAAGGTAAATGTCCTTACAATTCAGTATATGACCCTAGAGTTGATGCTCAGTAGTAGTTATGCTTTCTTGGTCCAAATGAATACCTGAAGGACACCTCAAGGAATAGATGATCTTGGCTTTTCTGCTTCTGCTACTTCTCTGTTGCAACACAAACTGGTTTTTACCATTTGAGGCTCACTCCTGCTAAGTGATGAAAGGTAATCACAGCTTTAAAAGAATGCACTGGAGACCTTTTTTCCATTTACTTCTGCTTTAAACTGTTCTCAGCTTCATATTTACAACTGCAGTAACAGTTTTCGACCATATCCTAAACATGAAATTAACTCATCAGTTTAAGAGTACAGAGTGTTCAGATTCACTAGTGTCAGTTCAGGCAGCATTTTAAATGCGTGTTTTAATGTTTCAATTGACATCAGTGTCTTGTATACAAGTAATTTACACAAACGATTTCATGTTTTGAAATTAAATCACACTCTAAGTATCTAAGTGTCTCTTTTTTTTCTCGATGCTAATCTCAGTAAAAGGTTAAACTACGTTAACCATGCGCGGCGTCTGGCTGAAGGCGATTGGACAGGGGCAGACAGCGATGGAGAGGAGGACATGGAGAAGCAAGAGGAGGGGAAGCAGGAGCAAGATGGCAACACAGAAGAAGAGGGGATGGAGATTGAGAGGAGGAGGCTGCCAAAACACTATGCAAACCAGGTCAGAGCTTGATGTGTGTTTATTACAAAGGCCAGAGATACTTTTTTTGATTCATGTGTGAGGAACTGCACATTACGCAATGTGCATTCTTCTTTTTGGCCAGCAGAGGGCGCATGAGTTTCTAAAACGACAAGGCAACATGCTTGTCAGCTGCCAACAGATTTGACATAATAATGTTTCGGACTCTTGAAAACAGTTTTGATGAGGATGTAAAAGTGCGTTTGTTAACAAATGTGCTCTTCCTCCTCAGCTCATGCTGTCAGAGTGGCTGGTGGATGTGCCATCAGAACTGGACACTGACTGGCTGATGGTGGTCTGTCCTGTGGGGAAAAGATCTCTTATTGTTGCCTCCAAGGTAAGAACAGAGGATGAAGATATTTTTTTCAGTACTGCACAGGGAGCCTAACTCATATAGACCTGTCAGCTAAATATAATTGAGATTTTATGAGCTGCTTCTTATTGGATTACAAACTAGTTTCTGCTCTGTTGGATGTGTCATCTTCCCGCCCCTGATCGAAAGTCTCACCATTTTTTAAAATTTGATTAACAGAAACATCAGCAGTCATTATCTTTTCCAATTATATGTAGTGTCACGGCTGTACTGAATCAGCATCTTGCCAAGTTATCATTGTGTTAATTGCTTGTAGATTCAAACCTGATTTCCTGGTATTGAGGTGAGGTGAGTTTTGCTTGTAAGATAAATGAGCCATCTTGTTTGGGAAACACAGTATTAATAACGTGGGCGAATAGAAAGAAGGAATGTTCCTCAACCTGTGAGAAAGCAGTGACTTCAATATAATATTGTAAATATGTTCATGTGTGTTTTCAAAGGGAAAAATAAGCAATGAATGCACCGTAAAACAAGCATTCGTTTGAGGCTCAGTTTCTAAATTAAACAGGTTTACAAAATAAATATATGGCTGCATATGTAGAGACTTTCATGTAATTGTTTTTAACACTTAAGAACATAAGTATGCTTATATTTGGCTTTTGCGACATAAAAGTGTCAGGAAAACTAAAGCACCATCAATAAAAGAAGAAAAAATAAAGACTGGTTGTTAAAAGTAAAAAACAGATGTTAGAAGATAAAAAAACGATGAAATAAGTATAAAAATATATAAAAGAAATATCAGATAAATCAATTATACCCAAGATGGTGAAAGTTGATTAAAAGCAAGATCATAAAAATAAGTTTTCAGCTGTTTTTTAAAAAAATATCAACTGATGATGTTTGACTGATTGGTAGCCAGAGCGAGATGCATAAAAAGAAAGCAGCATATTTATAATGTAATTATATAATCCTGTGTGTTTTTCTTTGGTAATGTTGAATGTTTAACAACTAACCTTTTCTACCTCGCTCTGGGTCTGTTTTGTGGTTAGTGAGTAATAGAAAGTCTTATCGGTCTTAGAAGTAGATTACTGGTAGCTCTTACACAACAAACATGTCTTGTCATTTTGACCACAGTTTTCCTCTTCTGCCACACAAACCACCTCTGTTGTACAATTGACACTAACGATCCTCGCATCCTGTGACGCAACTGCCTATCAAATCATAATAACAGTCATCTGATTCCTCATTCATTATGTCAGGCTTTGACCTCATGGAAGACAAGCTGCTCACAGAGAGAACTGAAAACTCTTTGAAAAACAGACACAGCAAATGGATTCTGTTGTTTAATGGAAACTTAATGAGACTTGTTTCATCTCCTCGCAAGCACTCACATTTGTTTGTCAGAGTCGACTTTACGGGACATTTTTTTTCGCTTTTTACCCCTCTGAAGTTCCTGCTCAGCTCTGTGGGAACGCTGCGGACCTAATTCTGTCAGGGAGAAGTTTGGTTTGATATCTGTTGGGAGGGCGTTTTGAAAAAGCTGCTTTTAACACTCGTGTCTTCCCTCGTGTATCATCTCTATTTTTAACTTTTTCTCTAAAGGGTTCCACTGCAGCGTACACTAAAAGCGGCTACTGTGTGAACCGTTTCCCCTCCCTGCTGCCCGGTGGGAACCGACACAACTCAGCTATGGGAAAAGGTAGGTGGGCCTGTTGTATGTGGAGCACTCGGGCATTTTAGCAACACGGGAAATAGATCAACCAACTGTTAGGTCCTCCTCTGGCTCCCTTACACCTATGAGTGTATTTCCATTTCGGGTTATCTTAAAAGAACTTCTGTGCTTACTTTTTTAGGTGAATGCTCATCATTATAATCAAAGGTTATGTTTGTTTCACACTGATTTGGCAATTTTATTGGCTTGCTCACCATCCAAAGTGCAAATTTTCCACCAAAACAAGTCCCCACATGCACATGCACATGCACACACATGCACTATTTTGTAAAGTTAGCATCTCTGCTTCCCAAACATTTGGTATTGGTTTGAAATATAAAAACAAGGTCTTTCTCAGCTCAGCGCTGAAACAAAGTGTGGTGGTTGGTCTGACAATGCAAGACTAATATTACAAGGATCAGAGAGTTTTTTATTTTGCAGTTAGTCGACTTGTGACTAAGCTAAAATGTCTTGCAGCACTTGGTCATGGTGGTAGGTGGGGACTGGTAAGACTGTTTTGAAACTCTTCTGGCTAATTTTTATATAAGAACATCATACAGGAAAATGGATTTGCGAAACCAAATATATCAGAACTTGTTACATTTGTGCAACTAGTATTAACAATAATCCTATCAAACACCCTGCAGGTACAGTATGTCAAGGTCATGAGTCTTATTGTTTTTTTGTTTAGTAAATAATAGGTGAGCTGATTTATTCTGAATGAGAATTTTAAAAGTGCATGCTGTTGTATGTGCTTCTTTCAGACTACACAATCCTGGACTGCATTTACAGCGAGGTGGACAGAACGTATTACATCCTGGATGTGATGTGCTGGAGAGGCCACCCAGTTTACGACTGCCCAGTAAGACCGGCTTCTAAACCTCCAGCAATCCAGGAATGCTTATCTAATTACTTAAGTAGCAAAATCTGGGCCACAGATGTGCATGCTCTTCTTCTTCTTCTTCTTTTTTTTTTGCCCCGAAAACAAGCTTTCTTGTTTTGTTTACAGCTCTTGTTCTCTAATCAACAGACCGAGTTCCGTTTCTTCTGGCTTCAGTCCAAAGTCGAGGAGGCGGACGGCCTCTCAGAAATCGCCAAACGCAACCCCGTGAGTAACGGCACCAGGAATAGAGCCTCCTCAACACATGTCCCAATTTTCCGTCCCAGTTCCCTGTATTAAGGATTGTTATTTGATTTGCTGTAGCACACTTATTCAATCTTAGGTTATCTGCATATGTGTTTGCTGTGCTTTTTTCCTCACTGCACCTTATTGCCACATATGGGATGCATAGAGTCTCGATTGAAGCTTAAAACCTTTAATATGTTATATTTCCACATTAAAATGTCTGAAAATGGCCATTCTTTATTATATTTTGTAAAGCTGTTTATTGTCATGATCCCAAATGTTTCTTTCAAGGGTTCAACCATAGAAAAATTTGTATTTTGTTTTCAAAGTAAAGGTGCATTTTATTTTGTCACCTGTTGCTGACATTTAGGATAACACTAAAGAGAACAAAACAAAACAGAACTCAAATACATACAGAATACATACATACAGAAATTACAAGTTGTGCATTTAAACCTCTGCAGTGTAGAATGGGACAAAAGAAAACAAAAGGGAAACTCTGTCTTCAACTGTAATTGTGCTCTGAAGTGAATATTGCACACTAATCTTGAAGAATATAGTGCTTCGAAAATGCCTAAATGAACTTAAAGTTTTATTTTCCTAAAAAGTTTTGTCGAGTACAGCCCAGAAGGAGCTACATTAGGCTTAGTCTTTGAAGAGTAAACTCCCCATTGGAAATCAGTTTATCATATTTGACAAGAAGACAAATTGTGTTTGGAACTAACAAGATGGTGCTCTGGTTTTGTTTGGTCCAACAGTTCCGGTTTGTGAGACTCCAAAGCACTGACTGCACAGCAGAGCAGATTCAGAAAGCCCTGGCAGCTGAGTACAGCTTCAGCGTAAGAAAAGTCCTCTTGTCCTTTGGCTGTGCTCTGCATTTTATAGCATCTCATCAGACTATAATGAATTCAATTCTGAATTTCTGGCTACAGGTGGATGGTCTTCTCTTCTACCACCGGCAGACCCACTACACCCCTGGCAGCACCCCTCTGGTTGGTTGGCTTCGTCCCTACATGGTCACTGACATCCTGGGCATAGATGTTCCAGTGGGACCCCTCACCACCAAGCCTGAGTACGCTAGCCACCAGCTGCAGCAGATCCTGGAACATAAAAAAACATCAAGTGAAGTCCGCCCGGCCAACAGAAGCGGAGGCTACGAGCTAGAGTACCTGTCCACCCCAAGCCAGGACTGTGGGGACACACTGAACTTCTTGAATCAAAAACCAATAAGGGAAGCACACATGGAGCTCTGAGTGGGAAGCTTAACGACATGCAAATCGCTGGATCACAGTTTCTGAGTGGTGGCAGCCCACATATGGCTCTTTAGAATGTCTCCTGAATGGTTTTGAAGATCTGACCAATTGCAAAGCATGGCTAATTCTAATCCGGCACTGCACAGGACGCCTTCAGAGTGCAGATTAGTAGAGCTATGTTATATATGTGTTTTTATATGGCTAAAAACTTGAGTCTGCCATTTACATCTTTACTTCTGCCAGCCGCAGAACTAAGAAATAGACTTGTTTCCTTGAAAATAATTGCACAGTATTGAGCAAATATAATTACTTAACAGTCCTTTATGCAGATCACATTCATAACACCATACGTAAAGACATCCAGTCAAAAAAGAGGATAGGAGGTTTCTTATACAAGATCTGTACTGCAAAATGCAGTACAGTAAATTTAGCGCTCAGGTGTTATTTTTCTGTTCATCTCTTTTTGCATTTGAAATGGATCTTGCATAAGAAACACTGTTGTCAGTTGTTTGCAGGTTTCGTATAACTCTCACTTCAGTTTGGTCGCCAAAAAGTACTGCATTTTTGAGCTAATCATTAGCTTGAGCAATCATGATGGAGTTTGTAGTACGCCTGCTGTGTTAAGGACCCATGAGGTGTAGCCAGCTGGTCAGAACCTGTAAGTTGTTATCATGCTGAACAGGACTAACATATACTTTTGGAAAAAATGTAAATTTTAAATTGCTTGAAAGACATTTTAAAGTGTGTGTTTCCAAATAAATGTTTTTTTAATTACCCATGCCGTCTGCATTTTGGTTGCACAGTTTATTGGATTAATTCCTTTTTTTGTTTTTCATAAAAGTTTTTTTTAACAACTTTTAATTAAGATACAACTCATATTTACAATGCTTAGCTGACTTATTAGATTTCCAGTGTGAATTAATGCAGGATGTGTCATGAAATTCTGTTACTTAACAGCTGATCGTGTCTCTCTCCTCCATGTTACTGGGTTTACACTTAATAGATCATCAATAACCACATTTTTTAGTAACTTCATACATTAATATCAGTCAAGTAACAAACTTTCTTCCCAAAGGAAAGCTTCTAACAACTTTTAAAAAAGAAAATCGACACACTCTAGGGAATAAACAAGTCAATTTAGTTTGTAAAGTTCACTATCTATATTCAATATAAGGCTACATAATTAAGCGAAAAAGTACTTTTTGTAGCTATGTAACAAAGCTACGTGTAAGCAAGGAGCAAGGTATAAGATCCGATGCAAAAACAAATAATTTACAAAATAAATTATTTATTCATTCAGATTAATATAAACAGATTCGATTGTTCAGAAACTGATAACGGCCTCAGTTGCTACTATCCTTTCATATGAAATAATCATCTCACTATTACAGGAAAAAAATGATAAAATAATGCATCATATTGCGGGATATAACGCATTTATTCTTCCCATGATGTATTTTTTCTACTTTTTCAGCTGTCTTCCTGAGAAAAACATAATAAATTAAGTTATATAACCTAATTACGTATGCGATATGGGGTTTCCTTCTAAATCTGACGTCTTATAATGATCGATTTACTGCTTCATATATCGATTTATAATCCTACAGAGGACTAGGCATTCTGCGCATGCTCCACATTTCCCGCGCCGGGCTTTGACCCGGAAGTAAACAAGACACGGCGAGCGCTCGAGCGGAAAGATACACATTTTTGAGGAGACGAAGAGACACATTTTTTGTTTTATCTACTGAAGGAGTGAACATACAATCAGTTTGCCGGTAGGTTTGTTAGTTTGTTTAGTATATGATGTTATATTCCAACCGGAAAAAGGTCAAAGATAAACTAGATGAAAAGCGGCATATCGCCACCTACCGTAGGGGAGTCAGACAAGCTTTCGCCTAATTAAATCGTTTTCCCCTTGGTGCTTGAATGCTGGGATTAGGGCTGTGGTCCAGTTAAAAGGCCCTAATAGAGATTTGAACGTACTGTTACTTCGCTGTGCATTTAAACTTACCGAATGGAGGGGGGTTGGGGCAGTACAAAGCAGCTTTAGCCACTGGTCTGTGCAAGATATGAGATATAAAACAGTCACTGTTCTGATATAAATCAATCAATCAAAATCAGTGGCTTGAGGATGAACAGGATTGAGAAGCCTTCATCTCCGTGCTACAACAAGAGGCAGGAAAAGGTCTGGTTTGCTACCTGAAGGACCACCACCGTCAGCAGCCTCAGCTACATCCTGGTGCCGAGGCATTACAGAGTTTATGATTAGGCATTACTGGGTTGAGGTTTTTACATGCAATATTTTACACAAAAAGTCAGGTGCTCTAAACATGGAAAAAAACATAGACCTCAGAGGGTTAAAACCTTTTTTTGTAAGCACCTTGTGTTAAGTGCAAGTAGCTGATGTTCCAGTATATGGTTAGACATGAGTCATACTGCTGATAGAGGCGCTCATCAGCAGAATTCATGAGCATCTCTTCCCCTCTGCACTGAGTTTACTGTGCCGTTTGCGTAACAGCGAAGAGCTGGGCGGAAACAGTCAACAGGAAAAGATGTGAAAGTGTTTTGGCAGGGCTGTGAACTTTTCAGCGACCTGTACCAACACATCCTTTGAGAAAGAACACCCAAGATCACTTCCTGTACCAGGTCTTGGCTCTGTGGAGTAGTTCACAATATCTAAGGATGGGAGGCCACCAGGTTTTCTTTTTCCTTTGTGGTTTCAACAGAAAGTCCATCTTTTTTAAAAACTCCTCCTCTGTATCCAATTTGGCAAAAGCAAGGCCTAGTTTTATGTATTTAGTTGGAAATATGACATTGAAGGCAGCTGAGTTAGTATTGGAAATTTCAAAGGAACTATCATGGCTCGACTTGTGGTAATGTTGGTCAGTCCCTCATAGATCAACACTAAATTTTGCACAGAAATTCATGGTATTCAGAGAATAATGCCTGCAGAGTTCACTGATCCCCTGCTATCTTCTCTTGTGTAGTTTTTTGTGTTTGTTAGCTTACCCCTGTGAAATACCTCCATAGAAACTCGATGGGACTGGCACAGATTTTTGTAAAGATGTTTACAGTCCTCAGATGATGTATCCTTATGGTTTTGGTGCTATCCCATTTTTCTTGTAGTGCCATGACACATTTGACACATGAAACCATCTTAAAATCATAATTCCTCAATACTGACAGTCTCCTCAACCTTAACTATGCTTTTATTTGCTGCTAATTGCTAAATGATAGTATCGCTAACATGCTAAGCTAAGATGGAGAACTTGATCATCATACCTGTTTACCATTAGCATTTCTGGTCTTAGCTTTTAGCTCATAGCTATGTTGCTCCAAAGGACAAGCTGAAAGAGCTATGAGCTTGTCTGTTAACAATCAGTCTTGTTTAAATTTAGAAGATTTCAACACGATTTCTGGGCTTAGGCCAACATTTAGATGTACATTATATGGCTAAAAGTTAGTGGACACCTAAACATCGTGTGAGCTTAATTGTTGGACACCTAACTGCCCAAATTACCCAAAATCAGCATTTTAGTTCTTTAAGGTGTTCAACAGGGCTGAAGTCAGGGCTCTGCACAGGTCAACCAAGTTCCCCTTCACCCAAGTAGTCCAACCATGTCTTTGTGGACCTCACTTTGTGCATATGGGAACAGTGATGTTGAACCAGCAAAGGGTTTTCTTAAAATTGTTGCCATGAGTGTTTGAAGCTCCCAAATCACTTAAAATGTTTTTATGTCCTCCAAATGGTCTAACTCTTTGTTGTTGAGTTGCTGTTGCTCCCCAAGGCGTTGCACTTACAGAGGCAGATGTGGTAGCAAAGAAATGTCATGAACTCACTTGTGGCAAAGGTGTCAACCAATGATAGTGTCAGGTTTTAAATTACTCAGCTCTTCTGAACTCAAAATGCTTTCTGATTGAGTTCATGGCTTTTTAACCAGATTTTATTCATCTGTTTGGAATGGGTCTGACTGAATTACCTGAATTCAACAGCAGGAGTTTCCACTGACTTTTTGGCTATATAATATAATGTCCCAATTACTGAAAACCAAGACATAAACCATATTTCAGAATACACTGCTGTCAACAGAGTATAAAATTTTAAGCTGCTTGAACAATTCAAGACTTTGTGTTTGACCCACACATGCTAGAAAGCTGATTGTAAAAAGATTCAGTTATCCTTTCCACTTGCTGTCTCACCAGACAAGCATGCACTGCAGCTGTACGACATGTTGTGTCTTGTGTTTGTGCCCCCACTCAGTTTTCTGCACTGGAAAAAAAAAAAAAAAAGTCTTCATTTTTTCTTTTCTTGCTCTTACGAGGGTTTCGGTATTGCTCTCACCACCTACACGGAACATCAACAGGTGAAAATAACACATTCACAACCCTACAGTGGAGATTGTTCCTGTTCTCGTTCTTGGAAACATGACCGCCTGATGTGGAGGATGGTTCACAGTGCAGCTGAGGGAAACTCTGCACACCACAATTACAAAATCTCACGATGCGATAAACTCCTGGAAAGCATCAAACATCACAGACTGATGATGTGTAACAGTCAGAGTATTAAGAAAAAGTGATCTGATCATTCCTTTTTTTTGAGTTTTCAAATGTAGACAAAGAAAAAACAATATGGCCTTGCTGCTTTGTTTTGTTACATATCTATGGATGAGATGCCCAGAAAACAAAACACGAACAAAGTTTCCATGTAGTTTGGCTTTCATTTCCCTTTTTTTTACATAGCATCTGTGGTCAAAATGTGCAAAAACAATACATGCCAAACTTCTACAGAAAAGATCCTAAAGTAAAGTAAAGTATACAACTCTTCGAGAGTTACAGAATTTCAGAACAATATGTTTGTTCATCGAGTACAGTCGGATGTTGTTTCTTTCACATTGAGTCACTCCTGAGCTGAGAGCCATGTCGCAGAGATCATAGTCAGGCATGTGGTTTCTGCAAAAATTCTGCTATTAGTCAGCAGCACCGATCACTTTCCAGGAACTGGGCACCCGTGAGTACACAGTTACACTTTTCAGAGTCTCCCACACATATACACACACACACACACATGCAAGTCAGTAACTTGAGACCTGTGATCTTTCTGAAAAAACCTGTCACTAAACTTATGGGGAGCAGATGAGTTTGTCCTGAAAGTCTACAGCACCTGCCAGATGTGCTGCATGATGTTTAAGACATTCAGAGGCCTGTAAATAAATAAAATAAGATGAAAAAGGCTATACCCGGGTTTATAAATTTTGTAATATTTCAGTTGTGATTAAATTAATACCACTTTCATGTCTGTGTGGTAAAGAACAACCAGTTAGCATCTTAGCACAAAAACTGAAGGCAGATGGGGAAAAAGCTAACATGGCAACCCACAAAATCCACCTACTCCACCTCTGAACTCATCAACTAACACACAACTTGAGCATGTTTATTTTGTACTAACCCCAAAATTTAAAATGTCAAACCAAAATGTGTTGCTACACCTCTGTTTGCACTTATTAGTGAGCTTTAGAAGAGATTGTTGGTGGATTGTTGGTTAGTGTAGCAAAACCTGGCTAGCTGTTTATCCTGTTTCCATTCTTTGAGCTAAGCTAAGCTAACCAGTTTCTGGCTGTAGCTTTTTATTTACCCTAAAGTGTAAGCAAATGTTATGTTGATTTTTTCCTCTTAACTCCTGGCAAGAAAGCAAACTTCGGGAAATGTCCACCCATAACTTGAATTTTCTGTTACATGTTATGTAAATATTACAGGCCTTCTTTCAGATATTCCTCTAACTTAAAATGCAGGTTCCCAGTCATTGATGCTTCTCATAATATCCAGTTAAATGTGGTTTCCATGCAGCCTTTTCCTTTGTTTTCCTCCCCTGCTTTCTTAACTGCAATGGTGGATCAAATGAGGCCTTCATCTCTTGAATGTTTGATGCACTCAAGGACTATTTTTTCTGTCAGAGTTGACATTATGTGGGCAAGGCTAAAGCTGTACCAATCACATGTTCCCAAATGACATGATGTCAGCTGGTTTAACAGGAAGTCTATTGTTGTCCACTCCCTTTTCCCTTTGGTTTTCAAGTCTGACTTTCTCACGCCTCATTATTTACAGTTCAGCTATTGTGGGGTCTTGCTTTTTGTGGAAAAAAAAATAAACACAGCATGTGAACGTACCTATAATTTCCGACCTTGTCCGACAAAAACACTTGAAGTCAAATGAATAGCTAATTGTATCAAAGGGTTTATTTTTCTATATGCAGGTACAACAAGATATCTTTGATATCTTGGACTTTTAACACCACATTCAATGTGTTTTGCTTCACTTTTACAGCCTCGTTAGTATCACATCAAGGCACGAATTAAAGGCCATCACCGGCAACAGTCTGTCAGGAAGTGCAATCTCCCGACTGCACTTGAACTAACCTCCCAGCTGAAATATATCTGCAGCCTATAATATTCCAGAGGAGACCTGCAGTGTGTTTGCGGCTCATATTACAGACACTTTATCGTGCTGTCGGGTATTTTCTGTTTCCTATGATGTCATGCAATTCCTGTAAAGTGTGCTGGATTATAATGCAGCCCGGAGGATACATGAGCCGAGAGTTTGACTAATTAAATTGCTATTCTTGCAACCCTCCTACGGAAAGGCATGCTCCTATTATTAGTTTTATTTTTCCTTACGTTTTGATTCATATGTTAATGATGTTTTGAATGTGAGCCTTAAGCTAATGCAAAGATATGCACAAACTAGAGTCTTATATAGACTACAGAGGCAGATTATTCTAAGATCTTCTAATTCGCAGATATGATAGTTTCCAGAAGTTTGCTTATTTTTCTTATAAAGTAGTCTTATATGCATTGAAGGCCTCACTTGTGTAATTTAAATAGCCTATCTGACAAAATGCACCCTTTTAACTGGACATTTTTTTAGGAATAGGCTTATTTGCTTTCTAAAAGAGGGTTAGATTAAAAAAATGATAGGCCACTTCCTTATGTTTAGAAATGTAGGGTAATTAATCTTATTCATATTTCCCAAAATGTCTAACTTTGCTTAAAGGTGAGTGCTGATTAGTTTTCAAATGTTAAAAACATAAAGTTCAATTGAATTGCATTACCCTTTAACCCTCAAATGAAGTAATGCTGTAACCTCGCCAACACATTTTCAATAAAAGGAGATTTTTCCTGTAAGCTCAAATTGTTTTTTCTTTCTGTTTCAAACTCACTTAGCGTGCTGTTTTATTCCTCGTGCCTCTTGATGCAAACTGACACTCAAAATGGTGATTTTCCTGTTTGGTTTCCTATTTTTATGAATGAAGGCGGAGGTCGTGAGTTTTATGTCAAATTCTGGTCTTAACCACCAGGGGGTAGAGCGACATGCAGAAATAATAGCCTCCGGTCTCTCTCTCTCTCTCTCTCACTGGTGAAAGCTCTGTGTGTGTTTGCTCGTGTGTGTGTGTGTATGTGTGTGTATGTATGTGTGTGTCTCCCTCACATCATAAATGCGACGTTCAGGGCGAAAAAACTTGCATTTCATGGCATGGAGGAGTCCGCGGGCAGCCGCAGCCCTCTGATCAGTGGAAGGTTGGGTGGATGAGGAGCAGATCATGGTCTGAACCCACTTATCATCGAGCCGAAGCAAAGCCTCGTCTAGCTGCTCGAGTGTTGTCCTCTCTGGGTTTTTTTTCTCTCCACCTTTCTTGTCTTCTTTTTTTTTTTGCGGTGCAAACTGACACAACATCCGCGGATTTTCTCTCTCTACCTCGAATGGCAGAGAGAGACGCTAATTAGGTTAAGTCCTGCGCGTTTCGCAGTCAGACAGTATCCCGAGAGAGAGAGAGAGAGAGAAAAAAAGACCCACTCTGCTCATACTGCAGCGTTTTCAGATGCCTTTAAATTTGAGCGAGAGGGACAACCCCTAACTCCCGTTTCCACACGAGGGACAGACACACAGACATCTCCGTCATCCTCCACTTCATGAAAAAGGACTGGTCTCGGTGGAAGGTGATCACAGCACCGACGGGGGACCATGGCAGCTACTTTATCGGCGGAGGAAGAACAGGTAGGCCTGAAACTCTTTTGTGCTTCCACTCTGTGTTATATATCTCGCCCCCCCTGGCTGGTTCAGTCTCGACCCTACCTGGACGTGGGGCTTTTTCTTTTTTTTTTCTTTTTTATTCAGGGGGCCGTGTGCGCTGCGTGTGCGCACCGAAGCGAGTGGCGACAACAGTGCGCAGCGGATTTGTTGCGAAATGCTCCAGAAAGCGGAGCGGAAACATTGTATCGATTTCTGGCACTTTATTGCTCTCGTTGCATCACCGTCAGTTTCCTCTCATGCGACTGGGCTCAAGTGTTGCGAAACAGGCCGAACTCGCTTCTTATCAGCCTCCACAGATGTAAAACTGGGCCTTCGTGCCGGATCTCCGTCGGTCGGTCGGTCCCGGGTACAGTACAGACCGTGATTCGACAGCGGGGAGGGTTTTTCTTAGAGGGTGGGGGAGTTGGGAAGCGATGGTTCCACATTTGGCCCATTCAGGAATGTATACAAGAGAAACTTGGTTTATTCTGTCCTGCTGGTAACGTGGCTGTGAAATACTGGGTAACTGTAACTTCCAAGTATGAGACACGGACCTGCATTTAAACCAACAGCAACGATAGGAAAAAGCATTTTTCTTTATTTTAGTAGTTTTAAAAGTCTTAATAAGTTCCACCTTACTTTCAATGTTAATATGAGCCTAAAAAGCTGTACACTTTATTTTGATAAGTTTCCCTTTTTGTCACATTTCTGCATAAACCATGAAGATTTTTGCATAAACAGGACCTACAGACAGAAGCCAAATAAAACTAAAAATAGCCTAGTCATCACATCATTTTGTTCTGCAATGTTGTTGCTAAGTCATAAAATTGATCAACTTCCCAGAATCGTTTCTAAGGGAAATAATTATCTCAAATTTTAAAGGTGTCATTAGTATAAATGTGCACAAACTTCCCCCTGATACCAAAACTGACCCAACAGTATAAAAATCCAAAGCTGATTTCTTTTTTTTAAAGGTTTTTAAGAAAACCAAATGAGGAAATATTCCTATGGAGGAAGTGCATGTGGGTTTTTGAATTTTTTTTTTTGATCACTCGACTATTAAAATAGTTGCATGTCAACTGAGTTCCTCTGAATGATTAACCAAACAATCATTGCAGCCTTAGTATTGTAAACAGGTATCATGCTTCATGGATTCAGATCTTGGAAAATGTATTTACATTTTAGACTGAAAGATCAAATTTCTTAATACTGAACCTCTCATTAAGAGAGGATATGCTGCAGCAACGTTGTATTAGACTCCAATAGTTTAAACTGAGGGGTATCTAATAAACTAGCAACTGAGAGTTAATTCTAGCCTTTGTATTGGTTTGTAGGTTACCCAGTTTAAATTATGGTGGCATAGATAAAACCATAAGATACTGAACATGAGCAGAGCAGATAGACTGCAGTGACTGTTTTTTATACTTTTTCCTCTTTATGCAGGGGTGTTAGGACAGTCAGGACTACTTTTTTTAGGAGGGGATTTAGGGTCAGTTTGCACCAGTTAGATTTTGAATCTATGCAAGATTTCTTTCAAGTCTTCTTCTCTAGTGCTGGTCATGCTCGTGCCTTCTCTTCCTGCTGACTCCTCTCATCATCTGGCCAGTAGAGAGCCTTATCTGGCTACTCCATTTCCTGTGTGAGCCAGGGCCCCCGCTAGGGTACCGGACGCCCTCATTACATCCACAGCCTTGTGGGGGGTGTTTGGGTGGATTGTGTGCATGAGTGTGTGTGTGTGTGTATATATGTGTGTGTATGGTAGGGTGGCTCTCCTGTGAGCATACACGAGTGTAGTGAAACTTCATTCTAAAGGCAGCTGTTAAAAGCATTTCCACTAGACTTGGAGGGGAAGGGGGGGGGGGGTTATGCATTACAGAGTGCATGTGTGTGTCTATCATGTGCTTTAGAGAGAATGTTTGTGTGTGTGTGTTGAGTCTACTCCCAGGAAGCGGTGGAGTGAGAGGAATTGGGGAATAGGGAGCGAGTGACGTTATTGACTTCCTGTTTTGGTATTGACTCGTGCCAAATGGAACTCGCTGTAGTGAAGCGAAGCGGCTTGGCAACAGCGGTCCTGTATTTGTAAATAAATGAGCGGAGCATCTGTAATCACATAGATTCTGGAAAGAAAATGTCAAGGGCAGCCATGAATTCTCCGAAAACATGACGATAGAGAAATGCATTAGCTCTGTCTGTGGGGATCAAGGTGCAATCATGATGCTGCTGTCACCCTTCACCGCCTCCCACAAGCCTTCAAGCCTTTTTTTTTTTTTCAGCTGAGACATAAATACAGTCACCACACAGAGAGTGACGCCCTCAGGTTAGGGTGTGAATACAACAGACAGTGTGTCAATACTGAGACATTAATCACCAGTTCTTGTAACAAAGAATCATGATGGGTAGTAGGTAAAAAATCTGCCTTTGTGCCAGTAAGTCAGCATGTTAAATACCATTTCCCTGATACTGACTCATCTGAATGAAATGTGGCTAAGAATAAAAATTCACACCTACTCAAAATGTGCAACATGGGGATAGTCTGGAGTTGATCAGTGGTTGGCAAAGAAAAATCTAATTAGCATTCACAACGGAGGTAGTTTAAAAGTCTAATTAAATATTTTAGGGAATTTAGTTTAGAGGTTGTTTATGTGGACTTTTTTTTGACAGATTCAGTCATTTTAATTTGGAGTTATCTTGTTGTGTTGACTCTGTTAGTCAATTAAATGACACATAAAACAATTTAAAGCATTCACTTATTTACTGTAAGTCAGTTTTTAAGCAGACATGCCAAAATTCATCATGGTCCTGTTTCTTAAACATGAATAATTGCCAGTTTTGGTCATTTTCTGTGGGTTTTGTAGTACTGGTCAGACAACATAAGCAACGTGCAGACTTGCACTGGGAAAATCTGATGATTTTTATTAATTTATGACCTTTCTTCATCTAAATGTTCAATCTTTTATGGTAGTCAGTAGGGTCGTGGTTGTGAAGCAACAATAGATATAACTCTTTATAGTGTGGGCAGCTGTTGCATAAAAAGCTTGACTATGACATGGTTGGATGGAGCAAGAGGTCAAAAGGTCGGACAGTTTCTAAAACGTACATCATACCAAATGAGATGGAATAAAGGATTAATCTGTAATGTTTTCAATGAAATGCTCACAAGACAGTAAAGCACTGAGTGTTTGTCATAAAGGTAAGACAAAATATTGATACAGGCACATATTGTAATGTTTGCTCTATTGATTTGTAATCATTACCCCGAGCCAAATATCAATATTATTATTAAAACATGCTCTAAACTAATTCCACAGCCGATTTAACTCACCAGAGTCAATACTTCATGACATGTGTCCTCATTTTCCTGCTTTTCTGGCAATGTTGCCGGTTTATTGGTGTTTTACACTGGAGTATTAACACATACAGTGTGTGTGTGTGTGTGTGAGTTAAGGGGGCACTGTTTGTTGCTTATCAGTTGTCAGAATAATACTACAATATTGTGAATAAATACATATCAGAAGCCCTTTCAGAGGTGTTTCTTCCTCAGTTACTCGGACATGATGATGTATCATAGATTATTTTGGGGGGTATCAGGTACCAAAGAATCTCTGTGTGGTGATTAAAG
This sequence comes from Ctenochaetus hawaiiensis, assembly GCA_029783645.1. Taxonomy (NCBI): domain Eukaryota; kingdom Metazoa; phylum Chordata; class Actinopteri; order Acanthuriformes; family Acanthuridae; genus Ctenochaetus; species Ctenochaetus hawaiiensis. The sequence goes on from JAPZDY010000023.1 coordinate 21,224,307, forward strand.
TAATAATGGACAATGTATTGTGAGTTACCTGTGAGTCCCATCCTTAATTTATAAAAGTTTAAGATTTTGGACGTAGCCCCTGTCTTCCTGCAGTACAGTGCACTTGATTTAAGGTTGTTTGACGAACAACAAACCACAGCTTCATTCATTAACTCACAGCACAGCAGGTTCCTACCACAGTGAATCTAATCAATTAGCCGCTGACAGTCACTGTCGACGCCACAAATGAACAACCCCCTGACACAGACTGAACTATGTTTTGTCAAAACCACTAGTTTAAAACGTCCCACCCAGCTTTCCAGAACGACAAACTGGAGATATAAAAAAAAACAATACATTTACTTGTGATCTGTTATAAAGTACTTCTATATTTGGACCAACCTGTCAGTCTGTTAAGATTCATGTCAGGCAGTTTGAGCCAGAATTCAGCGTTTTTTAAAATGAGTTATCAACAAAATTTCAAGGAAGAAAAACTCTCCTTCCATATCAGACCTGGAGCAAGTCGAGCAAATATTTATGCATCCTTCAGGAATTGAATAAGTCACTCCTCCGCAGCGAGTCTTCCAGTGCAGTCTGGTGTGCTATCATGAAAACAAACTGGTTCATCCTCAAATTCCACTCAGGCGGATATGGCCCCTAGTGCAGAAAAACCAAACAAGACCGGCTTCTCCAGGAACAGAGGGTCACTGCTTGGAGCTGGCAGGCTCTCCTTAAAAGGCTAAGAGAGAAAGAGAGCAGCTGTCAGACCAGTGAAATCTTGGAAACCCGAGCGTACCTGACAGCAATCTGACAGGAAGTTGTCTTTGGCCAACACCGAAGGATTAATGCTTCACTGTTCAACAAAAAAAAAAACGAGCAGACGGCTCACATTCAACGGGCCTCGCAGACCTTCTGATGAAAGGCAGCACCACAAAAGTTGATTGTTCATCTGGTAAAGTTCAAAACATTTTTAAGACCGTAAACAACGGAAACACTGACAGAGTTGTTGCTTTGTAGTTGTGCAGAACTACAGCATATGGAAACAAAACATGCATTCTTACCCCGAGAAGAAAACCTTGTTAAACTTTTCACCAAAGGCCTTTTTTTTTTTTTTTTTTTTTGCAAGTAGCTTCAGATTTTACATCTTGTTTACTTGATTTATTAGTAGTCGCACTGAAGTCCTCATTAATCATTTTGGAATATTAAGACTCTGTGTTTATAATATCCTGCAATAATCAGGCCTTTCTTTTCGTTGGTCTCGTTAAGCGAGATGACAAAAGTAAACTTTGCAGCAGTCAAGCATGAACCAAACCCAATTTGAGAAAACAGAAGATTTAAGTCACTAAATCAGCCACTGTCATCAATTACCTGAAGCCCTGAGTCATCGCCTTCTTTTAGATTTCCAACCAGACCAACAGCACCAACTATGCGCACACCCACCACACTCACAAGATGTTGAGAAAACACGAGTACACTTAGTGACCCAGAGGAAACTATTTAAAAAAAAAAAAAAAAAAGGATGTTAAACACTTTGTTTGGTAAAATGTCTAAAGGTAGTCTCTCTGCTGAGACATGTGGGTGTCCCCTTTAATCTTTCTCTGTCTGTCCACTTGTTTCTCATCATGATTAAGACTCTTTTAATGCTCAATTTGCTGAAGAAAGACCACAAGATGTGGTTGAAAAAAATTTTGGAGCCCAGCCGAGCCAGTGAACTTTTTTTTTTTTTTTGAGCTTAGATTATTTTTCTACACATACTGTTCCCAAAAGTCTGAAATGAACTTCCTTGCTCAGAGTTTCAGTCCAATGTAGTTACACTGGACCAAAAAAGAGGAACCTGCCAACAAAATTATATATTCCTAACTAACTGGAACTATAATGTCACGGTAATGCCTTTAATTTTCCCTGGAAATTAGGTCATTTTATTAACGTGAAGTGTAGTTTATAATTAAGTCATGTTCCCTGAATCATTTGTTAGTCATTTTATGATTAAACAGGCAATATCTCATTCCAAAACTGGGAAATCTGTGCAAAAATCTTCAGACATCCTTTTCTCCACTTCTCTGAAAAGCTCAGAAAATCCGACAACACCCCTCCACATTCTTCGCCATGAGAATCGGATATGAAACGACGTCAGCCCTGTCAGGTGCAGTCATCCCTCATCCCCTGCATGCTAAGGCGTCTGAACAGAGCAGAAGCTGCAGGCCCTCCTGTCTGTGAAAGCACTGGCTTTCCTGAGTGGAGACAGTGGCATCCTGTCTTTAGGCTCCGGCGCTCGTCAGTGAACGTTTTTGTATTCCTAAAGAGCCGCGGACTCCCAGAACTTGACTTCCTGTCTCCCATGCATGCCCCACCGCCGCTGTGCCTCAACAGAGAAGCGGAACCCTGTGTTTAAAGTGTGAGCTCTCACTGCCTCCTCTGTCGCCTTTTTAGACGATTCACTGGGTGCTGAGTGGCTAACTCTGCGGGTGCTGAGGGTGGGTGGAGGGGGGTGGTGGGTTCCTGAGGGATTGTATAATAAGAGCAGAGAGAGGAGGACAGGAAGCCCCTGAAAGACTGCTGGCTAAAATGCATAAGTTATTTGCAAGCTGGGTGGAAGGTTTTTTTTTTTTGCTAAACACATTTTCCAAATTACAAATGCAGTGCATGATGTGAATTTGATCTGTCGTGTTGTGTTTGATTTTGAAAAGTGTCAAATAAAACACATTTTTTGAGCCAACAAACTTTTGTCATCTTTCCAGCTTAACTCTGAAGTCCCCCTCAACGTCAGCAGCTTTATAAAGTCTCTCAGTTCATTTATTTTCTTGCACAATCTGCATATTTATACTTTTTTGGGTTCGTTCCTTATTGTTCTCATGGCTAAAGAGCGAGATCTGGTGAGTTGGTGGAGACCAAATCAGAGCTTAGGAAAAAAGTTGATGTTGGACTTGAATTTAACCTACAAGTGGCCTTAAACAGACTCCAAATGACTGCTCCTGTTGTTCCATATCTGCTGCATTTGTAAATATAAAACAAATATATTAGCTTACAAATATGTTGCTCCTGCCCCCAAGTGGCCAAAAATTTCTGCGATCGCTGGTGGTGGATACATTAAACTTGATGTATTGAATACCTGATGAAGGCATTAAAATACTTGAAAAAAATATTTGAAATACTTGAAAATTGTACGAATGTTGTTGATTTTAGCTCTTTTTCCACTTTTATGGTGACTCAATCCAGTGGCTGCAGCCAGATTTCATAAGAAACCAATTAGCATCTTCACCCTGAAACATGTTAGATGCACATGTGTAAGATTTGCCATCACAGACTTTTATGGTCAAGTAATCATCGTCTTCCTGGTTAAGAGGAAGAGAAACCGGGTTCAGAAAACAAATCAAACCAAATCAAACCTAAAACCAGATGTTGCCCTGTCATTATTGCTGCTTCATGTCATAAACATGAGTTTCGCAGGATGCAGGGCATCTTTTTTTCCCCCCTCTCATGCTCCTGCTCCCACTTTGATAGCCGTGAACTGGAAGTTTTCTTTCCCTGAACCAATTTCTCTTTTCATCAACATGCTCCCGTTAAATGCGTCACTCATTGTTCTTTTTAACTCAACCATTCACTGGAATTTTTTTTTGTGTGTGTGTGTGTGTGCGTGTCTCATCATGGCTTCCACAAAGTGCCAAAAAATTTCCCTGAAATAGCTGTGGTTCACACACGAGATAAACCAGCGAAACTGAGGAATAACTTGTGTAAGAACAACCCTTTTGTTTGGCTGCACAAATTACAGCTAACACATTTTAGTTTGTATCTCTCTAGTTTATATAAACCGTCTGAAAACACACTCTGAGTGAGCTGCCATCCTTCTTTCAACAGCATGTGAAGCACTGTCGCATACGTCTCACCAGGCCATTAAATTGTCAAATACTCTGTGAGGCTGCAGATAGCATTTCCTCTGAGGATGTATCAAGTTTAAAGCCCAGTTTCACTTCCTTCCTGTTCGACCCTTTCGATTATGAGAGTACAAAGTTTGTGACCACATCTGCGTCTGTTCCAGGCAACCAGGCAGTTTCTGGAGGAAATCAACAAGTGGACCAGTCAGCATGGAGTGTCACCATTGTCCCGGGAATTGGCTGTCAAGTTCCTCATGGCTCGCAAGTTTGACGTCCTCCGAGCCATCGAGCTTTTCCACAGCTACAGGGTAAGAAAAGATGAGGGAATGGTTTCAATCAAAACCAACATACAGCTGCTTATGTACACAGCAGCACCATCTGACAGCCATTCTGCAAGTCCACATCTCATAAACAGTTGAAGTGAACTGCTAAATGACTTGTCCAGCAGTGAAGAATCTAGAAGAAACAGGAAGTTTGTGCTTTCATGCTGCCAGTGTCAGATTTTGATGCTAATTTTTAAAGATCAGTGTTAGTATAGCAACTTGCTAACGAAGTGGGCAGTTCACACTTTTTTCACTTTGTCAGCACCTCTGAGCTGCAAATCAGGTCAAGAAATTGAGTCAAAACAAATTTATGTGATAAGAAAGATGCAAATTGATCCATCTTTGATAAAACTGTGCATTGTAATGTAATTCAGATAACTTCTACCCAGTCAGCAAAGTAAGTTTGAGTTTTCATTAAACAGTTCAAATAACCAGATATTATCTGCATCTGGCTCATGCTGGTTATGTTTGAAATTGAGGTGCCATGATATTAAAACCATATTTACAGATGAAATATTGATATTATCTCAGTGTATTTGTCTCTTTGTAAGCTTTTGCATGGTTATATTTGTAAAGTCTAGCTCAACT
>JAPZDY010000023.1:21229168-21239234 GCA_029783645.1 Ctenochaetus hawaiiensis
TGTAAAGTCTAGCTCAACTTCTAATATTTTATATTATATAATATTGTAATCATACCATTTACCCTAAAAAATGGAAAATACAGTAAACAAAATTAAAGAAGAATTATGCTGATACAACTATTGCGATTAATGAATTATTCTTACTGATTTTTATATCAGAACTATTTTTATTTCAGCCACTTAGTTTAGTCTAATAAACTTTTTAACCCTTCCTTCATTTAACAGAATGTGCACACTCAAGAATTCAGTGTTTAGTAAAGAACTTTGTAGAAAAATACAACTGTTAGAAAGCTAATCTGATCAAAGAAGCCATGATGCTCTTGTCATTAGATATGGTTTCTGTTAACAGGTTCCCTAAATGCTCACGGAAACCTGAAGCTGCCTGCTTGAATAGAGCCAAATATCATTATACAAAGACATCTTTTTGTATGAGCTGACTCATCTGAATCTACACATCAGGCTGTTTTTTGGTTAAAAGATAGTTTCCTGTTTTCTGTCACCTAAATATAGAATCATATCTAAATCATCTCATCAGTCACTCTCTCTGTTTCAGAGTAAAGAAATTTAATTACACCCACAGCGGAAAAATCTTTCTACTTTACTTTCTCGCACATTATACAGATCATCGGCAGTTTTTTCCACAGAACTAATTGTTTGTTATTAGCCTATTTTTAATATGACGCAACGGCAATGTGTAACAAGTCGATTCAAGCACGTAGCTGCAGTTTCTGATCATTTCTGACATAAATAACTGATGATGTATTCTATAAAACAGTGAATGAAATCTACATTTAGTACTCTGCTACATCCTGGTTTTATCTGGTGCATTCGAAATCTCTCTGCACCAAATGCAAAAGCAGTAAAACAAAGATAGCAGTCAAACAGCACAGAGAAACAGGTTGACCCAGAGACAGAAAGGCAGATTTCATGTGGAGCATCTTCACCACACCCACAGCACACTAACACAAGGCCTTTTTCATTGAACAAATGTTCTCAGAAGCCAAGCAAGAGATCGCCTGAACAGATGCGCCAAAACCCCGGGGCCACACACAAACATGCACGCACACACACAGACACACACACTGAATTATACGCAGGGGGGATATTTTGAGAAGCAGCATGCAGCTTATTCAGCTTTCCAGAGAGCTCAAAGATTATCTCAAAATAAGTGTTTATCGGTTTGTACAGCTGAGGTTGTGAGTTATGAGGTGAGAGTCAGTAAAGAACATTAAGTTTTACTGGGAAGGCTAAGTTAGGCCTTCCTGCACACACACACACACACACACACACACAGCAATGAACTGAATGTTTCTAACGTTTGCAGCACAAGTCAAATACCAGCTAGAAGGTGACTTCTCTGTATGTTGGCTCATTTATTTTTGGCATCTTTGAGCTTTTATGAAGCATGAAAGGCGTTCACAAGCTTTGTGATCTCTAATTAACAAATGTTGATCTTCCTCTTTTTGTTTCCTGTTTGTTTTCTGACCACAACCGTAAGTTGAAACTCAAGTTTTAAACAAGCATCGGGGTACGTCTGCAGCAGCTGGCTGTATATATTGATGTGTACCCTCTGTAGGGACATTGAGAGGCTTCCTGATTGTGTGCCACAGCTGAGAACAAGATGAGAGGAGTTTGAGGACAGAATATAATCGAATGTAGCAGAGAAAAAGATGTCTGTTCCCTATGCATCACTGAAATAGCAGTTGGTGACCTTGCTTTGTGATATTATTAGCACCAAACCGGAAAACGATGATAAAGATGAAACCTGGAGTGCGACGTCTGTGGATCAGGCTGCAGGTTTCATTTGCTTTATGATCTCAAAATAACATCAAGGTAATAACATAATCAAGACCTTTACCTCCGAGCCATGGAATAACTACCAGGAAGTTGAGGATAATGTCTCATTTTGTCCCTTAATGGTCTATACTAATGCTCTAATTGCATTCTGGCCGAATTTGAACACACAAAATGGGATTTATCTGCTCAGATCTGCTCCGGTTTATCCACTGCAGCAAACGGAAAGTTCCCAGACGTCTCGCACAGACTCTAATGACCTGAATAGCTTCAAGACGTGGCAGGATTTTACCACCTACCTTTTAAGTAAAGTCGCTTCAATCACCAAGGTGGGTTCTTATTTCTGCAATGAATAGTTGGCTCGCATAAACGCAACTCATTTATAAAAGCCTTGAATGTGACTTTGAGAAGGATTAGCCTCCCCTGCCATGCCACAGTTCATTTAACTCAGTTTAATGCTGCGTCAGCACCGGGAACAGAGGCTGGGCACAAGTAATTTTGTCAGAACAAACTGAGGGGGAAAGTTTCCAGTGAAGTGCTTGTTTGGTAGTTGGGGACGTGCAAACAGGCCAAGTTGGCATTTCGACTGAGGTGTTTGGTTGTGTAAGTGGGGCCTGATGTGGAAAAAAAAGTGTTTTATATTGTACAATCTACTGTAACAGCAGCTTGGATAGTTTAAGCTAAAACCTGCTGTATTTTTTTTTTTATATACAATCTCATCAAGAGCCACATATGCAAAGGAAAGATTAAATTTTACATTTATATTTGTGATGCAAGTGCATTTTTACATACATGGATATACATTTTAATGCAAAATCACTCAACAAAATGAATTGCTTTTTAATTTAGCACAATTTTGATAGTCTACAGAACAGATTTTATGACAAAAAGCTGTCAATCAATGACAGAAATCCACTTTTGGTGCCAAGAACATGGTCTATGATGAGTTTTCTGTCATTCTTCACAACCTGTAGATGGTGTTGACAAAAAGAGTGAACATGCCATTCTTAATACTTGGTCCATAAATTGTTTTTCATTCAATCTCAGGAAATAAATGCCATTCATCTCTTGCTTCTTATATATCTTATTATTCAAACATCCTAAAGTTCCATCTTTGCAAAGTCAAGGTCACTCTTGTTATCTGCAATGAGGTGGCTGAGAGTTTGCACCGGAAACAAGAGGGAGCTCAGCATTGTTCATCATACACGCCTGATATGCTGAACTAAAAAGCTCAACATTCTGGGAATTACATTTATTTGCTTTTTCTGTGAGATTTAGATGCAAAGATTTGATCCACTCTCGACTGTGTAGATTCAGAATTGAAACTTCAGCCAGCAGCCTGATAACTTAGCTTAGCAAAAACATTGAAAACAGCTAGCTTGGCTCTGTCCAAAAGTAACAAAACCCAGCTGCCAGCACCTCTCGCTGACCGACATTTTATATCATGTTTGTTTAATCTGTACAAAAACTGAGGTGTAAAAAATTACAATGGATCAAATAAACAAGAGATCACGTGTTGATGATTGAGCTGTAAAAGTGTAGTCATGTTCGTTTCCTTACATTTCCCTTTAAATCAGCGCACCAGCCATTCTCAAGATATTAAAGGGACACAATGCCGATTTCCAATCAGCTTTGTAACATTTTAATGTTTTTCACATTTTTACCAGAGACAGTGCTCATTTGATAGCAAATGTCTGACACACCAGTGCATTCTGTTTTTTGTGGAAACATAGCAGCCATTTTTATCCATTTTCTGTGGTTGTGTAGCACAAATTTCCTAAATATTTGCAACTTTTTCCAACACAGACAGTCCATTTGTATATAAAGACCATTTTTTCAGTGAAGGTTAAAGAGTCGTGTTTATTGATACATTATTTTAATCACAGTTAGAGGCCCAAGTTGCTTTAAAAAAAAAGAGACAGCAAATACAAAAGTAAGTGGAAAAGACATCTCCTATGTTTGGCTTGTTCAAGAAACTCCCACACAACCTCCTCAGGGGGTCAGAGGGGATGGAAACCTTGCAGAGAGGGATCCTCTTGGCAGGAAAGTCAGGCGGGTAATTCTCCATTGTTCACAGAGAGGAATTCACCTCACAGTTGACGGCCATGTTATAGCTGCTCCGCTGCCTGACTTCACCTGCTGTGATCTGTTTTCTTCAGGAAACACGTCTCAAAGAAGGAATCGTCAGACTTCAGCCTCAGGAAGAACCTCTGCGCTCGGAGCTGCTCAGTGGAAAGTTCACTGTGTTGGTAAGAGCCTCCTCAACTTTGGCCATCCTCTGAATGGAAAAGTCCAGTCAATCAGGGATAAAGCAGGCGATATAAAATAATTCCATTAAACAAATTAAATCCAAAGGCTATAACTGAACTATCAACTGATAAATACTGTATATTTGTTTACTGTCAGTTATTTCCCCATAGACCTCCATTGTTCTCCAAAAACTTTTGAAAACACATGACCAATGAGGCAGATTGTCGCAGCTCAGAATAGTCAATAAATGCACTATTTACTCCTGTTTAGGAGGCATTTGCAAAAGAAAAAGACTACTGTGCCAAGCTCTTCTTGGAAATCAGCAAGCCTTTTTAAAGCTGAAACTGTTGTGCTGAAACTGCTTATTTACTTTACAGTAAAAAAAAACTAACAGGTTAGTTTCAGAGTGCTGCAGGGAGCCAGAGAGTATTAAGACTGGCATTGTTGGTTTCGGTATTTTAATGGGATTTGTTGACTTGAAAAACCCCAGCCATCCAGCTGCTGTTGTTGTATTTTTTTGGTTTTCATGTGTTTGTTGTAAAATGCTGCTTTCGTGCATTTGTTGTAATACAGTTCAGTCCTTTCCTTTCTATCAACCCCCCCCTTTTTTTAATTTGTTTTAATAGAACAAAAATGTCTTCAGGAAAGAAATAAAAAAAATATTATAAAAATTTTAAAAATCAGGTCTCCAGGGATACTAAAACACAGCTCATATGTCATCATTAGTTAACCTTGATTAACAAGTGATCTTTTAAATAGTTTCAGAGACCAGATGTGAGATATGACCAGTTAACAAGGGATCACCTCAAGTCTATCAATCAGATTAATTCCATCAAAGTATTTAAAGCAAACTAAAATAACCACTGTACTAAGACATTTAGATAGACTTCCAAGTCCAGTGCAAGCTTACTGAGCAAAAGAAAAAAAAAAAAAAAGAATATATGGTTAAGCTTCAGTTCCGCATAAAGTAGAACTGCCCTGCTTTGACAAAACAAACAGTAAGGTTCCCTGTTTAACATGTTAAAAACATTGTTGACTTATATTTGTGTCGGACTTGTTTCCTCTTCTTCAGTGTGATGCATTTCACATATGAAGGTTCCTCTAGAACAAGACAGGAAATAGCTTCAATCCATAACTTACACTTCAAAGGATCCCAACTTGCTGTTTTAATGAGTTTATTTTCCAATGAAATGAAGGTTTAGGGTGCAAACTCTGAAAGGAAGCTTGTAAAATGAGGAATAAGGATCCTCTTAGTGCAAGTTATTGATTGACTGCTGTGCCAAGTGGATATCCTGTACCAGATAAATTTAGATTTGTCAGCCAAATCACAACCATAAAAGATGCCCCCCCCTTCCCGCACACACGCACACACACACTCACTCCCATCTCCGGCGTTTCCCCTCTTCCTTCCCCATTGACGTGCCACAGTGGCATTGATGCTGCACATCCTCTTGTCTGACGTCGGAGTTCTCCAGCCTCAGCAGCGGGCTTCATATCCTGTCTGTGGTATTTTTAGCCACCGTGCCCGAGAACACAGGCTTATTTGCTAACAAAGGATGGTGCCATAGTGTCTTTGTTCAGTGGCTTCATTCAAGTTAAGAACCGCCAGTGTTCTTGACACCAGCAGCTTCAACCCTAATCAGGTCTGATGTTAAAAAAATATATGTTATGTGTCTCCGTCAGGAAGAAAAAACAGCTGCAAGACCTGCAGCATCATTATTGACATGCATTGTTTCTCATGCTGAATTTTAGACAGCCCTTTTTGGCAGCATGCCAGTCACCAGTGTGTGAGCTGAAGTGCCCCCCTGTGGTCGTTTTTCATCCTTCATTTTATGCACAGCTTCCGTTTGGCTGCCTCGTTTTCTCACTTGAAACTAGGCCCAGTTGACTCCTTCGAGTCACCAAAAGGGCCACATGATTTCTATGAAAAGCACATCTTAGTCAGTTCACTGGTGACATTTTCCTCACGAACATCATAATTTATGCTCCAAATAAAATATAAATACTGGAGATGCTGAGAAGTTAAGACAAATAAACCCCTCAGAATAAAAAGAGCTCAGTTTTAGCTGCTTGGTTCAAGAGAATATGAGGGTGCTAAGAGGAAACTTTACCCAATGTTAATACTAGATGGTCAACAGTTCAGCTACAGTTCAGGTAGTGAAGAGGTTGGGTTGTTGCACTGAGTTTAATGCCGGTATAACCCGATTTTTTTGTATTCCAGAGTGTGCGGGACCCTTCAGGGGCCTCCATTGCCTTGTACACGGCCAAACTTCATCACCCAAACAAGACAGGCAACCATGTGGTGCTTCAGGCCCTCTTCTACCTCCTGGATCGGGCCGTGGAAAGGTGAGGACACCGACTGTTGGTCGATAAGTATATAGGAAGTTGTAATAAAATAGCTACATTTTTGTTTAAAATTATTAGTGAAATGTTATCTGAACAACACTAAACACTTTTTTTTTTCTCCAGAAAAAAACATATAATTTAGCATTGGAATCTGATGCAGCATGTTACTTAAACCAGAAACTTTAACAACCCCATCACAACTGATTTCTATGTAGGTTACTTTTCCTTGAGAAAATACAAAACATGTAAAACTAAAAGTGAATATTAAGTGACAGCTTGCACTGCCTTCATGGAAACTGAGGTTTATTTGAAGTGTTATTTCAATGAGCTGTGTCAGAAAAAAACACACACACTCACCTGCATAAGTTGGTTGTTACCTGACCTGTTTGTTAAATTATACAAAACACTTGCAGAAGTCTTAACCTCTGTTTGCCCACAGTTTTGAGACCCAGAGGAATGGCTTGGTGTTCATCTACGACATGGCAGGCTCCAACTACACAAACTTTGAGCTGGACCTGAGCAAGAAGATCCTCAACCTGCTTAAGGTTGGAGTAACAGTACTTTATTTTTATATATACACATGTACAATAAATGAATAAAAAAGGCAAATATCTGTAAAAATTTGATTCATGCTCCTATAATATCCACAGGATTAGGTATATAAGGTATATGTATATAGATGTGTAAGGTAGATGGAGTCATTTTTTAACTTCTAGCACATTTATTTATTTATAAGTTCCCTCCTACATTTACACACTTAGTTCAGTGGTCACAGAGTATATGGATCTTGTCTTTATAGAAGTTGACTTCTTGGACCTCCAGAAAGTCATCCACAGGACTTGCTATTACCTTAGGCTGCAAACTTATCAACCACCCCTCGTACACTCCTTTTGAAAGGATGTGGATTGAATATTCTGTCACGCTTCCTGTCATGTTCAGAATAATTCGAATCATTTCCAGGCCAGGTCAGTACATCACCGTTCAGTTATTCCCTTCATCCTGTGAAGGACCAGATTGATTAAAACGAGGTTCCAGGAATTTAGTGCCCATCCAGTTGGCAAAATTAACGGCTCACTGACTGGGTTGACAAGCATTAAGGTGATTGAATCCACACACCACAGCTGCGTCATACTCAAAGAGGTGTTTATTTTGGCAGGTGCCTGCCTACATCAAAGTGATTTGTGCTATAGGATCCAATAGTATGTCACCTGGAGTCAATGACACAGACACTTCTGTGGCCATTTAAGCATCCACATGTATTTTGTGTCCACATATTAATCTAAAAATTGACAGGAGTAATTGAGTTGTTCTCATTAGTTGGTTTTAGCAGAATTAAAGTACCTGAATATACATTGGAGGAAGCAGTTTCTTGTGTTTGTCTCTACGAACTGAAACTTGTGTTTCGAAGATAAACTTGCCTCCCCACTTGACTCCACATTCAGAAAACTAGCTCGAGTCACACCTTAAAGAAGAGTGAAGTAAATTTTGTAAAATGTGTGATTCTAAATTGTAGATTGTTATAAGTTGTGCTGTCTTTTTTCCACTAGGGGGCGTTCCCTGCCAGGCTGAAGAAGGTGTTGATTGTTGGGGCCCCTGTTTGGTTCCGAGTGCCCTACAATCTGCTGAGCCTGCTTCTGAAGGAGAAACTTAGAGAGAGGGTAAACTGAGGAGCTTGTTGCTCACTTTCTAATACTTACTCCATGTTTATGATGAAACATTATGGAGTTTTTGAAGATTGTAAAATGAGTTTTAGTTATCTGTAGTGGTATTCAACTAGTAAACATGCAATTCAGTGTCACTGACGGCTGCTGATGATCCCTTAATTTAGGGCTTCTCTCGAATCACTCATGCACCCTGCAGCCTCATGTGCCTGATATTTTAATGCTTTAATCACTTGGATCGGTCATCCTGACACTTTACGATAACCATACCTGAAGAATTGTTTTTACTGTGGATATCCTAAGAAACTAAGTCATCTAATGGAATAAGCAAATAAAAAATGCTGTTTGACACAAAAAATGTGGGACAACAAAAGAAAAAAGTTTTTAGCAACTTCATCAAATGATATCAGAGGTTTATGATTTTTTTTTCTTTTTTTACAGTGTGAAATCACTTGCATCTTATCTAAAGTTTCTTTCTCAACAAAAGCAGAGGCCTGAAATTTGCCTTTATCCCGTGGATCACATTCTCTTCTAACTCCAGGTCCAGATGGTGAAAATGGCTGAGCTACGCCAACACCTCCCCAGAGACTGTCTCCCACAGCACCTCGGTGGCCTGCTGCCTTTGGATGCGTACAGCTGGAACCAGCAGCTACTGGCGGGCCAGAACGGCCGGGTAGACCCAGTGGACGAGCTGGTCGGCATCCCAGTGGAAGATTCTTCCATTCATGTCCCTGGACCAGAGTCCATGAGGCCTCAGGAGCTGCTGACACATCTCGGCAGACTTCAGCGCTCAGGCATCTATCAAGAGTATGAGGAGCTTCGCACAGAACCGCCGCCTGGAACCTTTCACTGTGCACAGTGAGTTTACAGCAACAGATATACATGCATCTGGAATTTCTTTATAAACCAGGGACTTACAACAAGGAATACTTACTCAATTATCCGTCTTACTACATTTTGTAACATCTTCAACTATTTTGGTAGAAATTATTCAGGCTTGGGGCATCAGCTTTACCATTTGTAGACTGTCACTGTTAAGTATTTTTTGTTATTTGTCTACAGATCAGCCTATAATCAGGAGAGGAATCGCTATGGAGATGTGTTGTGCCTTGATCAAACAAGAGTTCGTTTGAAAGCCAGAAGGAACGAGGTTGGTGCTTTTTAAAATATTACATTTGTCATGCATATCAAAAAACAAACTACTGCCAGTTTCATACACTTAAGATAGATTCTTGGCTCGTATGATCCTGATCCTGCAAATACAACTGCTATGCAAAGTAAAAGAAATGTGGCAAGTTTCAACATTTTGAAAGTTTGCTTTACTGCCAGTAATTTTTTTAAAAACGGGCTGGCATTTGTCCAGCCTGTAGCCAGTATCTTTGTTCTGTTATATTTTACTCTTTTAAAATGATTGAGTTCTCTATTAGCCCCTTAGAAACTGTGCAGTTTTATTAAGGTCATAGCAAAATTCACTTTTTTGTTTTTCTTGAACTGCCATGATTTGTGTGAGATTTTTAAAAAATTACTGCCATCTATGTGACAAAGCTTTGTTGTTTCTACAGAGATCAGACTACATCAATGCAAGCTTCATGGATGGCTATAAACAGAGGAGGGCGTACATTGGTACTCAAGGTATGACAATTGTCATATTTTAGTAAATGCTCTCTGGATATTTAAAGAGTCCTAAAAACTGTCACACCATTACATGCACACCATCACAGAGCGTCACAGGAAATCATTCCTGCCTGTGGCCATCAGTCTGTACAACTCCTCACTCTGAGTGTCAGACACTCTGAGTCAATTGGCTTACTCTGGACTCTTAATAATAATATAATCCAGTGCAATAACTACATCCATGTGCAATATTCAATATCCATTGTTGGTAAACTGTTGTTTTATTTATCACATTTCTGATTCAAAAAATAATAATAATAATAATTTAAAAAATGTAGATACAGAACAAATGTACATTTCTATTTCTATTTTAGTGTTTAGATATATTTTATTTTATGTTA
>JAPZDY010000023.1:21239334-21259689 GCA_029783645.1 Ctenochaetus hawaiiensis
ATACAGAACAAATGTACATTTCTATTTATATTTTAGTGTTTAGATATATTTTATTTTATGTTAGTACTTGTGTTTAAATTTTATTGATATATTTATACTTTCCTACTTCTTTTAAGACTTTTGAATGGGAGCACCTGCAACTAAAGGCAATTTCCCCTCGGGGATCAATAAAGTGTTTCTGATTCTGATTCTGATTCTGATGATTTAACCAAGAAAATAGACTATAGAAGTGGAGCAAGTGCAGAGCCTTGTGGTACACCACTGTTAATTTAGGAGCATTCAGGAAAGATTTGTGAAGCATAGCAGATCATAAACTTGAGTATAAGTGACTAGGCTACTCTTCCATGCAATCAAATGAATTTATTGTACTACTTTATTGTACTACTACTACTCACTAACTGAAGTGATTTTAATGTGCTTTGAATCTTTTGGTTAACTGTGTAGGACCACTGGAAAAGACCTACAGCGATTTCTGGCGAATGGTCTGGGAACAAAACGTGCTTGTTATCGTCATGACAACCAGGTAGTTTTAGTAAATAAATACTTGATTTTTGAATAAAAAGGGCACCAGTTTCTCCCTTTAAGGTCAGTCAGTCAGTCAGACACATAAAACTGTGACTAAATGTTATTGACTGAGGTCTGTCATGTGTCTGTGCTGCAGGACAGATGAGGGCAGTCGGAGGAAGTGTGGACAGTATTGGCCTCTGGATGAAGGAGGACAGGAGGTCTATGGTCATATGGCCGTGGTTAACCAAAGGGTTGACCACCACACCCACTACAACCACACCACCCTCGAACTGCACAACACTGAGGTACAGATATTGACCACCACAGGCATATGTATTTCAACAGGAAAGGACAAAGGAGCTTTTGAGCGTAGCAACAATAACTCAGTTTGTCAATGCTTAGCAATAGATGCATGTAAACATTGCTGAGTTTAAGACATTTTTTAGTTGAAATTCTGATCAACAAATGGCTAGTAAGACCCATTTTCCTCTTCTTATCTGGGTCAGATGGAAGCAGTATAGTAAGTTATGTAGCCCAGAACCCTGCTGAAAATACTTCTTGGCAGAATGCATTGACATTGTGGTGTTTTGTCATCACCATGAAGTTGCCAGGAAGCCAGCCAAGACTCCAGGAAGACCCCACTTCGGGCCAAGAATTGGTTCCAGCACATTAATTCCTGCAAAAACACAGTTTTTACATTTTATATCTGTGTACAGGTTAAACAATTGAGATGCAAAGTCTCAATAGGTAAAATATAGAGATGCCAGTTTGTGTGATTCATTTGTTTTTTGTTTTTAATTCATTTATTTTAAACTGTGCTGGGAGCCAAAGTATATGTTTCCTCTGCAATCTTCAAAGTCATGAAAAGTGTAAAACAAGCTTGTGATTAAAAATACTTTTTATCCTTTCAGACATGTGAACAAAGACAAGTGAGTCATTTCCAGTACCTCAGCTGGCCTGACTATGGCGTTCCCACCTCAGCAGTGACTCTCATTGACTTCCTGGGAGCTGTTAAAAGACAACAGAGGAAAATGGTGAAGGCTCTGGGGCTCCAGTGGACAGGCCACCCACTGGGTCCCCCAATGGTTGTCCACTGCAGTGCAGGGATTGGGAGAACAGGTGAGATCCATCGACGCCACTATGCACACAATTTGAACTAAATTTTAAAACTTGTGCTTAATTTTTTAATAATATATTCTTTAAAAGTTTCTTTGCTAACAAGTCCTGTTGTTGACAGGTACCTTCTGTGCCCTGGACATCTGTCTGTCCCAGCTTCAGGACGTAGGCTCACTAAATGTGTGCCATACAGTGCGACGCATGAGAACACAGAGGGCCTTCAGCATTCAAACCCCAGACCAATACTACTTCTGCTACAATGCCATTTTGGAGCATGCCCAAAGGCAGGGCCTGCTCCCGGCCAATCAGTGAGCTTCAGCCCTGACTTTCCAAACCAGACCATTCGAGTTATTTTGTCAACCCCAAACCTTGTTGTGTGACCAATTAGTGAGCCCAGGATACTAAAGTTCCTCACAGAAGCTGTCATTTGAAACTAGGTCATTCTTCATTTGCAAGTCAATCTTAGACAAGACCGTGACGAGAAAAGGCTTGAGTGTTGACATTACGATGTTTCAATGTGATAACATTCTCGCTTCCAACAATGTGACATTTTGTTTCCTGATGAGCATATCTCAGAAAGCATGTGGCAGTGTGAACAAACTGCTCTTGTGTTGTGCAGTTTTCTTTTGGTTCGTGGTCAGACACATTGGGTTAAGAGACTGAGATAATGTTCATTAACCTTTTGTTTATTTATCGTTAAATCAGTGGTTTAGGGGACCTTAAAGGATTAGTTCACACCAAAGTAAAAGTTAAATAATTAGCCTCACATCTCATACCAGTTAAAACTCTACTAAAGTTTGTAAGATACAAAACAGTGAATTTGACTCTATATTGCATTTTCGTCAAATTCTTAAGGCCACTGTGAACCAAAAAGGCTTGTTACTTTTCCCCTGCAACTGCTGTAAAAAGGTTTCAATAGCCAAATGAGCACTCTATTGGGATAATAAATGTAGTCCTATGTAGACAGTAAAATTTATAAATTAAGGACTAAACTTAATTTTGAAAAGAGCAGAGATATGCTTTTAAACTGCCTTTATTGGAGTTTTGATTGGCATGAGGTAGACATAAGTAACTTACACATTTTTTTAATTTAGGGTGAAATGGTCCTTTTACTGAATACACCTTACTTTTTTCCAAATAGGGGCTTGGTCTTCACTGTCATGCAACAATAGGCGGTTTTACTGAGGAAATTTTAAGATAGTCAAGTTTTTACACCTCCTGGGCTTTTTTCACATGTGATACGTGTCACATGGATGGTACGAGCTAGTTATGCGTATAGTCTCAGGAATGTCATACTGAAAACAGAAGGAGGTGAAACTGCCCAACTTATGGCCCAAAACACATGCAGTCGAAAAGCGTTTTTCCAAGGACTTGCTGTATTCCTTTGAGGTTGCATGCTGCATTCTCCTCTGCCTCATTAAAAATCCCTGAATGGTAGAAAAGCACATCCACAATGATCAGGCTGTAAACTCATCTTTAATCACTCATTACATTGCTGCCCGTGTGAATTCCTCTTTTGTTTTGTTTTGTTTTGTTTTTTTCCAAATGTATCCACTGAAACCCAGACCTTCCATCTCTCCTAATTACTGAGATTTCTTGCCTTGCAGTAGAGACTGTGAGCAGCGTCTGGCCACCTTTGCTCGCTAGCGGTGCCATTATGCTTTAGTGATTGTGGGAATGTATCGCTAATCGCCCACACACATGCACATGCACACATATAGAGCAGAGCAGTGTCAGTACCATCAAAGCATACATCTGTGTACATCATCAGTTTAAACCTCATGAATAGTGCAATACTTTTTTTTTCTTTTTTTCACACATCATGTCTTAGCACTTTTAAATAACTGTTCCTAATGTGCTCTGAGAAAAGTCATCACAGCGATAGGATGGGATGACAAATAAAAATTAATAGTAAATCTGTAGGTCTACATGTGATGCTGGGATAACTTGATTGTTGTTGTTAAATTTAGTAATGCTTAAATATAAAACATCTAGTGATATTTTGGACTAAATGTAAACATCTGCATAGAGCTTTATTGGGATAAGTCAAGAGGATTTTACAGGGAAACCGGAAATTAATGACTGAATAGCTGAATAAGCATGCACAAATCTGTGCCTACAAAGTCCTGCTTGGGCACTTGAGAGTCAGAAATTATGCCTGAAGTATATTTTCATTATAACTGTGTTACTTTAAGTTCTACAGACTGTGGTTGTAATTAGTGCTCTCATCTGGTCCCAGTATCTTGCCATTATTCTAGAGTACATGTACAAAAACTGAGTGTCTGTGTCATATGTTGCCTTATGTTGTTGCCGGGTGAAAAAAAAAATGTGTTCTTTACTACAGAATTCATATTGAATTTGCTTGTAGTGAAGCATTTTTAAGTCTGCCATCCTCATGCACTCTGATTTTAGAATTATTTTTTCCTTTCAATGATGGACGCAAAATGTGCCCTATTTTATTTTTCTATTGTATTCAACAACTGTTTTCATACAATTAGCCAGGATATACAGTTATCTACATTAATTTTATATTTGTTTTATTATAACCTATTACTTTACCATTTGTATGACTATTGAATCAAGCTATACTGTATTAAATACAAACTATGTCAACATGTCTCTTTGTGAAAGTGTGTTTAATGGCATACTGTGCTTAATTAGTGATTTAAAAAAAATTGCACAAAGCATCTGAGCCGAACAAACCAGCAAAGCAAACAAAAAACCCTTAAGCTGTTGAGTTAATGGAAACTTTAGGTGTCAAAAATATAGTGCAGTAAAACATAGAGTGGGGTAGAATAAATATTTTAATACAGACATTGAGTAAATGTACTTGATTTCCACAATTCTTCCAAATTCTTTTCTTTCAATGTAATGATTTTAACTTTAGATGATAGTCACACAGTTTGGATCAAATGGAGACACTGCTGTTGTCCCACTGATGCCTCTCTCGGTTTTTAGCGGGTACTTTTCAAAATAAAATGACGTGTACTGCAATTAGTGCCAGTGCCACCGGAGGGGGTTGTCTCCAATTATTGTATTACAAATACGAAAGTAAAAAAGTAAGAAGCAAGGAGTCTCTTTCCTGGGTATGTAACAGCTGGTTAAATTTCATTATACTTAGCCTACAGTATTTCTGCTTTGACAGATGAATAATGTTTCGGTCCAGGCTACTTAAAACCCAATAGCGTTTAGATTAGATGCCTGTGACCCGTTTACTTTTGTCAGTTTAAATGAATAGAAAGGGTATTTGTTATGATCGTTGACGGCTGCAGAATAACCATAAATGTAACGTCCGCCACGTTTTATCTCTGGCTATTGTGGCTTTCATATGGTCAGATCTTGCCGACCAGTTGAAAATCCCCCCCGGGCTGTTTGGTGATAATCTTAGGAATTCTGACAGGCTGCAGCCCCGGAGAATAACCCGGTCTGACAAAAGAAACAGAACAAAAAAAAAAAAACCAAAAACAGAAACAGAAACAAAACAGAAACAACGAAGAATAAAAGTAAAACATGTCAAAGCTCAGTCTCTCCTCGATCTCCGTATACAGATATCCTACTGAAGAAAGGGAAGATTAAACAATCCCATTTTGATATGTTAACTGTAGCCTGCATTCTTAGAAAGATGTTGATTTTATTTATGTCAATTTTATTTCAAAGGAATTTATCATATTGTAAAGAAATATCATATTATTATGAAATAATCCTTACACAGTGAGCCAAGCCATAGTCAACTATTAATAGTTTAAAACACGATTTAACATCTTATAAAATTTAAAAAGTTAATCAGAAACATATTATTTTAATTTTGTCAAAGTTTTCTCATTTTAATTTTCGTTAACGTTTTACGCTTTAAAGAGACAAACTTCGTCATTTCCGTTACCTTATGTCACGCGCTTCTCCGACGCTGCAGCTGATCAGTATTGAGGGACAGTTCAAGTCGCAGACGTAACTCGGGACTATCAAGTAAAGTTTTAGCTAAATGGTGTTTACAACGATGAAAAAATATGTCTCTAACATGACTCTGTGTTAAATTAAGTGGAGTTTGAGCGCGTTGTATAAAGGGGGGTGTGTTCGTCAACTCAGGGAAAGTTTTTTTTTATGGCTCGTGCAATACCCCCCCACCCCACCCCACCCCCACCCCTCGACGAATGCACGGTGATGATGTCAGAACTAAAAGTAACGACTGTCAACAGAGACAGCATGTACTCTGACCGCAGAGTAACGTGTGAGTAATGTCCCAGTGTTTTGTCTTATGTTCTCTACTTTGTCTCACAGACTCTTAATTATTGTGTAAAATGACTGATACATGAGGCAAAACAGCAATATGAGGGCCACTGTAAAAAAAAACACTAAGCCATAAAAGAGGAGTATTTGAGATATAAGGGGTTGAGTGAGGAATTAACTAGATAAAACTTCCAAATTTACAAGAAATAATCTGGATATTCTCTTATATTATAATCATATTTAAAAGAGAAACAATCTGAAAAAGGTGTTTTTTGTCATTACAACAAATTGCCTCTCTGAAGGCTGGGTCAAGCTCATCACAACACCCCGGTGATCCTTTTATGCCTGCAGTCCATGACCTTATCAAATTACTCTGCCATTTTTATTTAGCGATGAGGAAATCAAACTAAGCTGAGAACCAACTTATTATCATAAGCATTCAGACTTGGAAGAAGAAAACAACAGGCCGTGACCCTCATGCCCCTTTGTGCCACTAAAAGTATTGGATGTTTCATTGACTCAATGGTAGAGACCATATAATCATTTTCTTCCTACGCCAAACAGCAGATATAGCTAGCTGGCACTGTGTATAATCATAAATTCACAGTAGGAAGTGGTTGCCATATGTTCCTCAGCAGACTACAGAATAAAATCAAGAGGCTGTTTCAATAGATTCTGATCTGCCACTGTGAAATAAGGTCCATATGTCCTTTATTTCCAGGTCTCTCGGCTCTTATGAGTATGAGTTCATAATGAAGCGGCGACTGGAGGAACAGGAAACGGTTTCTGCACCCCAGCAGCGACGCCTCGCTGGCAACCCAGAGGCTCGCCAGCATCGTGTCCTGGCCCCTGCTCCAGCCCCAGCTGTGTACGAGGCTGTACCTGACAACATGCAGCATGAGGTCAGTTTGCTCATTTTATTTTGACAGGTTCCTACTCCTCAAAAAAATTTGATTTGCCTCTTTAATATAAGTTGCAGCTAAAAATGCAGGAGGTTCATATGTTTCATAGGGAGGCATTTAACAAAAAGTATACTGTACAAGAAAGCTATGAAATAGCATTCAAGACCAGGCATAAATTTGGGTGTCTGTCAAAATTTTTAAATGTGATGGTGGATTGATATCAAAGTTCATGTTTTCTTAACATAAAAGTTTACTGTTTAAGGGCGCCGCTCCAAAAGATGACTGTAGAAGAAAAACAGATTGATGAAACTGACTTTCCTTTTCTGTTTCCCAAAGGTTGAAGTTGCTTTGTTTTACTTGGACCAAGTGAAACTGCAGTTTCGCAACCAGCCTCAGGTTTACATTGAATTTCTGAATATAATGAAAGACTTCAAGGATCGAAGGTGAGGCAATTTTTTTTTGCATTATGCTTTAATATTTATACAACATGATTCTCATCATTCCAAAAAAGAAAAGTTTTTGATAGGTCTTTCAATCCTGAAAAAAACAGATTTTTTTTTTTCTTTTTTGTAAAAAAAGATTGACATATTGTTACCCCTCAGATGAAACTCATCAAGAACAGTTCTAGTCATTCCTTATTCAGCAGCTATTAGCATTGTTTTGTGATTTAGTGATTGTGTGGCTGCAAAACCTTGTTTTGCTGAGTTTGTATGTATTTGAAATGTTGTCTCATTTGTAGTCATCCTTAAAAGGGTAAGTTTAATCCACTATTTGAAATTCTAAATCCATAATGTGTGAATGATGCCGAATGTTTAGGCAGTTTTACGCTATTCAGAGAAGGTTAACAACATTCACAGGCAAGAGGCTCCACAGCAGCATAGTTGATCCCACTGTAGCTGACATGCACCTCCTGGAATTTTATTTTGTGCTTTGTTGGGTGGCAGAATTTGTTTACTTTGTGATATTTAGTTTTCTTCTATTGTAACTTTCCATTGTAACTTGTTACCTCAAGTAGCAATAGTGCTAAGACCACCAACTGATCATTAGTCCCAAAAATTAACATATTAAGAGACTCACGTTTGTTGGTGTTCTTGTAACTACTGTAATATGAAGCATTAATGAAAGGATTGGTTTGATTTTTACCTTTGTTTTGTTATCTTGTAAATATTCAGAGGTAGCTGACAAGATGACAGCAAGAAGGTTTTTTATTCATTCTACCTTTTCTTTGTTTTTGTTTTTGTTTTTTTTTAGAATTGACATCCCTGGGGTCATCAGCAGAGTGTCAGAGCTCTTCAAAGATCACCGAGACCTCATCATGGGCTTCAATGTCTTCCTTCCACCAGGCTACAAACTGAGGTCCAGACGAATGATCTGTTCAGCGTGACTGTGCCTCATCAAAGTTACCTAGTCACCCAGCAAAGCATTACACTGCCAAGACTACAAGACTAAAACTGAAAGAAGAGTGAGGTGAACAAAAGGGGAGTGCACTGATTAACTAATAGGCTTTAATTGATGTGGTGTTAGGGATGTGGCACTTGGACACTGACTTTAGACACTCCCACCTTGGATTTATTATTATATAGATTAAAATCATCTTCAAACAATTCAATAACTTTTGTATATTATGACTGGATAAGCTGTTGGCCTCATGATTTTTGTCCACTCTGACGCTGATAAAAACATAGTACTGCTGAAACGTTCATTGCACAATTAAAGGCTGTGAATTAATTAATAAGTGTTTTCCAGTCCCATTTGGTTCACCTGAAGTCTGCAGACTGGAGCTGAGAAGTTTTAGCTTCATTTTAGCCTGGATGATGCACATACAAGTAAAGTTAAGAGTGATGTAAGATGCAATTAAAAGAAGGGATATTAATTTTCTAAGAATTACATTTTTATAACACTCTTATATTTGTCACTTCATTTTAATCCAAATTAGCTGATCTCTGTATAATGTAGATGAGACAATAGATTTCAAGCTTTCAACACATTCTACATCAAAACTAACCTTAACTTGCCTCTCATTACGAGACAACATAATAATTACCAGTGTTTACAGCTGACAGCTGAAGGTTTAAACATCACTTTCCCATTCAAATACAGAGCTGGTGGCTGCAGTACCACTCTTTAGCTGCTGCATAAACTCAACAAATGCAGTAAATTTAGCCAGACTGTGGGGTTTTCTATCACAACAAAGAGCTGAATTCAGCAAAGTGAGGGTATTTTTTTCTCGGCAACGCTTATTTTTGGGTGTGGTATGATGTCCTCAGGGCACATTATTGCTTTCCATATTGCAGCAATAAAGCTGACTGAGAGCAAGATTCAATGTGTGCATACTTTTTCAATTTTACTTTTGGTCTCATTTTACCCTGAAGCCAAGAAAATGTTCCGATCAGAAGTCTCTGTTTCCTTTCTTTAACAGCATTCAATTAAATTGCTAAAAACCCTCTTATATTTTTTATTTGACAGTTTCATCTTAGTGGAGTCGATCATCAGTCTTATCAGACAGTGTCCTTGTCTAACAAAGAAGCTTCTATAAAAGGAATTTTTTTCAAAGGTACAGTATTTTTGTTAAATGACATGTCAGATTCCTGCATTACACGTAATGCTGCATCAAAAGCCCTGAATCCTGCACACGATTATATGGTTACCAACTGCACAATAACAAGAGCAATTCATTTGAGATCAAAGACCTCTGATCATCCTCTCTGCTGAACCAAACAAGGATGTTGAAGCCATGAGAACAAATATTGATTCAAGAATTCTGTTTTTGTTGCCACCACTCAGCCTTTAACCGCATCAGTCTGACATCAAGTACACTGAGAAAAAAAGGAAAATTTTGAAACTACCCATTATCCACATGAGGCCTAATTACATAGTTTTGAAGTTTTACCATAAGGATCCTCATGAATGGCTTGTGAATTCCTTGATCAGACACAAATATCAAAGGATAGATCCTAAACTGAATCCACAGAGTGTTTCTTCCATCAAAACTTACTGAATAAAGGCCTCCCGTCCATCAAGGAACAGTTTTTGGATCTGAATAAAGAATTTCAAGGATTGGAAGAAGGTTCTCCAACAGGATAAAGCACTCTGGAGTTTAAACGTTCTGTTAGTGTTCTCAGATCTCAAAGTCAACCCAATATGTGAATTAAAGCATGCTCCGTCAAGTATGAAATTAGAGTCCTGGGGATTAATTTAGTGAAACCATCTCACTGTGGGTTTTAATTTTCAGTCACAGAACAGTTGGTCAAATTGGCATTCATAAACACAGACAACCTTCAAACAAGTCTTTCTTAACTAATAGAGATTTTGAACTTTTTAAACAATACATCTGGTTAAAAGAGAGCTAATTTGAACCATATGTTTTATTGCTGAAACATTCAGTTATAGCAGTCACATTTTATTTGTTAATCATGTTTTATATGCGAAATTTCAATATGATGAGTAACTGGTAACTATTGATGTCAAAAAATGTAGTGGAGTAAAAAGTATAGAGGAGAACATACATTTGAGTACAGACACTGAGTAAATGTACTTAATTTCCACCATTCTTTAAAATATATTCCCTCCTATTGCAATAATCTGGAGTTTAGATGGTCGTCGCACAGTTTGGATCAAATGGAGACACTGCTGCTGTCTCACTGATGCGTCCCTCGGTTTTAGCGGGTGATATTCAAAATAAAATGACGTGTACTGTAGTTTGCGCCAATGCCAGCGGAGGGGGGCGTCTCCAACTATTTTGTTACAAACACGAATCCGGAGTAAGGAGTCTTTTTCCTGGGTATGTAACAGCTGGTTAAACTAAATAATATTTACAGTATTGCTGCTTTGACATGTAAACGATATTTACTTCGAACGGGAGAGCGTTTAGAGATCAGTCGCGCCTTTTGTCTGTTAAAAATGAACCGAAGGGGGCTTTTTATGGTCCGTAAACGGCTACAGAATAGCCAGAAACATAACGTGGTAGATAGCCAAATCTGCAGGACGTCATTTTGTCGGCTAGTAAACAATTTCCCCCGGGCTGTGTGGGGATAATCAGAGGCATCCCGCTGTCTGGGAGTCGAAACATTTTCGTCTGCAGCGTTGTGTGAGCATGTAACGCCAATGGATCTGGAGGGGGAGGGAGTTGTTGTGGTGAGACAGGTTAGACATTTTACTCCCGACGATTGAAGTAAACAAAGAATTTGATTTGTTAAGACCATGGTCGTCCTTTCTGCAGAAAAAAAATGGGGCTGCTTTGGCTGCGTTTTATGGGGACGCGGAGAATGGCGTGGCTCCGCCGCGCCGATGTTTCCATAAAGCGACTGCCGTAGTTCCCGTTTGGTTTGACTTTGGCATTGTTTAGTAAGGGCAACAGGATCGGCTCTTACCGCCTGGAAAAAAAGGCAATTTTGGCCCGTTTAGGCCCTACTACACCGTTCCCGACCGAAGCGTCAATTACCAGATGATGCATTTTAGTGCCGTGAACCTTTTGTTTGGAGAGTGCAGCTCGCAAATACCCACGTCGACCGACGCTGAGTGCACAGGCTAGCTGATCCTCCTGACCGTGTAGTACCGTGTTGTGAGGATCTCCACAGCACGCACGGCGCTGCCTTGCAAGCATTTGCACAAAACTTGGAAAAACATACTTGTTAAGATGCCAGAATACACTTGTGCGTTTAAAAGCATTACTGCCAGCGTATTGTGGGTCAAATGTTAGTTCGATGTGGAGCATATCTTTTGCGATCGTGTGGGGAAACCAGTCGGGGTAGCGGATACTTAGCACACACACACACACACTCATACGCACACACTGAACTCCTCTGTGGGCTACTGCGTGTATGTGTGTGTGTGGGCTGCAGCCTACGGTCGCAGCTGAATCCTCCGCCCGGGCTCGAAAGAGGAATCCCGGGCTGGTGTTGCAGCTCCGCCTGTCGTGGGCGATGGTTTATTTTGGAGGTTCCACCTTTTTGGGATTTGTAATGACGGTTGCACGCATTGATTGGCTGAGATGTTCACAAAGAGGAGGGACACAAGTGCAAAGGCAGACTCCCTCCTACAAGGTCACGTGTTAGCAAACTTCAGGAAGTAGACGCTCTAGCCTACATGGTTTGAGCAATCAAGGTGTGTTAGTGTGTGTATGTATGTGTGTGCGTGTGTGTGATCAGTGCAGTGTATATTACACACACATGCATGCAATGTACACAAGGCTGGATTACTGATCTGTCAAAGTCAGTAGTTGGTCCCATAAATCACAGGTTCATTGTGTCAGTTAATTTTTTGGTTGCTGGATTTCCTAAAGTTTTCTCTGAGAAACTTAACGCAGTATTACGCAATCTTGTCTTGAAGAGAGACCCTGTGGTTTTAATAAATGCTCAACTTCAGTTTACACTATGTGAACATGTGAACACATTATGTGAACATATTTTGGTGCAAAATATTATGAAGCTGCTATGTATAGTTTGCTGTATGTACTATAACGTGGTGGAAACTTGGAGGGAACCGAGGCCCAAGAGTAAAGTTTCTGCACAAAGGTCCACACACTGGTTAATCGCTTTAAAAATGCAATTGTTTATTACAGACAAAAAACATTAGTAAAAAAACAGTTGAATATACTTGCGGAGAGGGCACTTAACTCTTTTTTTAAGCAAAGGTTTTAATGTGATTTTTTACTTCAAAGGTGTCAGACGCTTTTGCACACCATACATAATAAATAACGCTGTGAATGAGTTTTGTGAGAGTTCTGGTGTTGTGTAGGACACTGAATGGTCTTAAAAGACTCCTTAAAAATGAATATACATAGACATACGAATGTGAGTTCTTCAGAGGTGAAAAGTAAAAGAAAACAAACAAAAAGCATAATGGGAAAATGTAAAACATTTACATTCACGCAACAATCATACAGTCATCTTTAACTAAGAACATTATACTGTTCGCGCACAGAATATAAGCGGGTCTCTTCTCCCTGCTGGCATTGTCGCGCTTCAACTGAATGGGCGTGCTTGGTTGCTGTGCGATAAAGCCTTGATTGACAGTTCAGATTCACAACCCGAGGCCGTCGTCCCGCCCTTCTGTGATCCTCTAAACAAACTGGCCAATAGCGTCTATCGGGAGGCGGAACTATAATCGAAAACCCCGCCTCCCTCCAAAGCTAACCGAACGAAGATTGTTTTCCTCTCTCGAGGAGATTTGCACTTTGCAGCCTTCAGCTTGAATTGTTTATTTTAAATCTCAAACCATTCATTAATTCACGATAGCAACGTTACGAGCGTCACGTTGGTTTCTCTTCGGCTCAAAAGTGTAACGGTTTAACCACAAATAACGGATTACCAAAGCATCGTTGGGATCTTCAGTTTGCCATTTATGAGAGGGGTGAGTTCATCTGAATTCATTCAGCAAGCTAGCATAGCTAGCTACCTATCTTGCCGTTAGCAGACGTTTTAAGTATACCACGCGAGAAATCGACGATCTCTGCATGTCGCTTATTTGTAACTCGACCGATATGAGTTTTCTAAAAAATCGACAACTAATGCTTGCTTCAGAAACCCCATTTCAACAACAGCAACCCAGATCGCTAATGGTTAGCTGCATGTGCTTCCCTGCTAGTCCCGGACGGTGCTCGGTGTCGGGCTACTCATGTTGTTTACATTAGCTAGCAGCTAACTGGCAGCTCACAGCCCCTGGCGATAAAGCAAGTTTTTGACGTAGTTAACAGGGAACGTTTTAATATTGCTACACTTACCATATGTAGGCAGTCAGGTGGCAAGCAAGTCTGTCACTTTTTGTGCTTACCGACTTGAAATTATGTGTAATTAGCTTCACTGCTGCGCCACGCTCTAAATGGCGGGCGTGGGGAAAGCGTTGTGCTGTAACTCGAGGTCGGTGCTTGCGTTGCCAGGCCATAAAGGGGATGGTGAATCGCTGTTGTCGGCTAACGCTTGTTAGCATGTAGCAGACACAACCGTAACTGCCTCTACGTGACAAAACGTTACAATACCAAGTGAAGTTGATGTATCTATAAATACTGCACCCTCGCTTTCTTTTGGCCGCCACCGCTAAGAGCGAGAATTTTGTTTGTGAAAAGCTCAGTGCTGCTCCACTGTCGGAAGACTTAGCGTCTGAAGCACACGGGCACTTTAGTCAGGCAGTCATTATATCACTTTGCTCGATATTCGGGTTTTGAAACGTAATTTATTTTTCCACATCGAGTTTCAAGCTTTCCCTTTCGATTACGCCTTTCATTCAGATGCTTAAGAGTTGTTGCCGTCTTGAGGAAGTTGTGAATGGCAGACTCCCACGTTCCTCAGCACCTGTTTGTTGCATCAGTGACGTAGGCTGTGTGTGTTTTATTGGCTACGGGGACTGCAAGTTTTACATTCAGTACATGTTAACATTTAGATGTATTTCACATGTGCTTCGCATTACCTCCTCGTTTCATTTAGCTAACTGTACAAGAAAGTTTATGGGAAAAAAGTGTTTATCGTTTAATTGCGTTGCTGCATTTGCAATACGCAC
The DNA here is from genome assembly GCA_029783645.1 of Ctenochaetus hawaiiensis. NCBI lineage: Eukaryota > Metazoa > Chordata > Actinopteri > Acanthuriformes > Acanthuridae > Ctenochaetus > Ctenochaetus hawaiiensis. Next base: position 21,253,578 of record JAPZDY010000023.1, read on the forward strand.
TTACGTATATCTCAAACTTTCGGTAGAGTATACCCTAGAGGTTTATTGCAGGTTAAAATGTTTATATTGTTGAGATTTGATTTAGCATTAAGCAAGGTTTCAGTGAATAAAATTGGGGTGAATTATATTAAGGACCTTCTACCCATCATCCTTTAGTATTCCTTCACTTTTAAATAAAATGTAACTTTATTACCCAACAAAAGAGATAAGTTACAAAAGAAAGAAAGTACTTAAAATGACAAAAGTTGTGCATTGTTTTTCCTTGTATACCTCTACTCAAATCTGCTCGTACACACACAAATTTTCTCATTCTCATTTTGCTGTACCAGCATCTCTGTGGTGAAGCTGCTTCTTTGTTGTTACATATGCAGAAGGATGGAGCTTGAGATTTGGGGCTAATCAGCATGTCTCTTGTGTATACAATTCTGGGCTAGGCGCTGTTTCAGAGACTCGGGATATCAGCAAGTTCAAACAAAATTGTAATCAGACACTTCGAGTGAGTCTACAATGATGCGCATATATTTGATCTACTGTTGGTGTAACTTTGGTGCAGTTCCAGAAAAATACATCCAAAATTACAACAGAAACTAAGAACTGACTTTGCTCCATCGCAGGTTAGTAAATCAGTACAAGTCGTTGACCTCGTTAACCCTCAGGTGTCTTTGTGCTGCTAAAAGCATTGGATGTTTCATTGGCTGCATGGTTAGAGACCATGCAATAATTTTCTTCCTATGCCAAACAGCAGAAGTGGCTAGCTGGCGCTGTGTGTAATCATAAATCCACAGTTGATGTAAAAAATGATTGCCATATGTTCCCCAAAAACTTACTGAACAAAATCAAGAGACCAATTTAATGGATTCTGACAACTTGACAGAGATCTGTCACTGTGAAATAAGGTCCATATGCTCTTTATCTTCAGGTCTCTCAGCTCTTACGAGTATGAGTTCATAATGAAGCGGCGACTGGAGGAACAGGAAACGGTTTTTGCGTCCCAGCAGCGACGCCTCGCTGGCAACCCAGAGGCTTTCCAGCATCGTGTCCTGGCCCCTGCTCCAGCCCCAGCTGTGTATGAGGCTGTGCCTGACAACATGCAGCCCACAGCAGGCGTCCAGTACTCCGTCCCCCAAGGATACCAGGTCAGTTACAGATGTCTTCTCCCTTATAACTTATGCTGACATTTTAACATCTGTAAGTTTATGGTGTCAGCTACAATGCACAAGATCTGTTTTTTGTTCTGTTCTGTAAGTTGTCTGCACGTCCAGCTTTTATGAAGACAAACTGCTAAACACTCGGTATATGTGGTTATTTAAATGATGCTTTCCTTCATGAAAAAGGTCATAGTGTTAGCCATCAGATGTCATCCTACAATAGAGTACAATTTGGCATTGTTGTCATAATTGTGTCTACTTATCCAGGTTCCCACCGTGGCTCAGAACAGTGGCGGACATGGGCACACTCCGAGTCCAGCCGTCCATGGTGGGTCCCACCACCACAGTCCGGCTGTCCAGTCCCACGGGCCCTCAGTGATGTCAGGGCACAGCCATACAGCTGCTCCTCAAGCCTCTGCACAGGGCCAGCAGCAGTTTCAGAGGCTCAAGGTTAGTCCGCCCGTTTTATTTTGACAGATTCTTGCTGTTCTCACATTGCTCGTAAAAGCTGCGTCTGGGACTTTCAGCTTTATGCCAAAGTTGTTAGTAAAAACAAATTTATAGATATTGTAAAACCGGTATATTTACTGCTTTACTCTGTATGTCAGTTAAGATTTTAAAATGTGATGGTGGGATTGATGATGTCTAAGTTATTATTCTCTTGGCGAAAGAATGTTTGGTGTTTTAATATCAAAATTAGGGCACTGCTGCCAAAAATGAATGTAGAAGAAAAACAGATTGATGAAACTGACTTTCCTCTTCTCTGTCCCTAAGGTGGAAGATGCTTTGTCCTACTTGGACCAAGTGAAACTGCAGTTTGGCAACCAGCCTCAGGTCTACAATGACTTTCTGGATATAATGAAAGAGTTCAAGTCTCAAAGGTGAGGCTGCTGTTTGATTTATCAGAAAATACTGAGATGTTTAAGACTCACAGCCATGACTTTCAACTTCATGGTTCAGAAACTTCACTTAACTTTTATGAATTCTCTTTTGGTCAACCCTTGGACAATCCTATCATTGTGCAAGTAATATGGACAACACTCTAATAGTAATAATTATCATTTTCAAAATGCACATTGCAGAAGCTGAAGAATAGGAAATAAAATTTGATTTACACGCACAAGAAAAGTTTTTTATTGGTCTCTTAATCCTCCAAAATCCCAGCTTTTTTTGGATCCTTGAAATGATTCTTGTTACTTTTCCCATTTGCTGAGAACAACCAGTTCATTTTCCCTGTCACAGCTGGCAGGTAAAGTCAGCGTTTGTTCAGAACAATCTAAAGTTCAAAGAGGAAAAGGCGCTCTTGCTTTGGTAAAACTTCTAATGCCTCACATTGTTGGCAGCTTTTGAATCCACTCTGTCACAGATAAATCAGGTTGACAGTGCATATGTTGTACAACAAGACAGTTGAAGCCTAATTTGTCAGATTGAGTTTTTTCCTATTTGTTCCAGGTGCTGCTAAAGTACAAATTACAATAGAATACAGATATAGTGCGTAATGAATGTCAGAATATAAATAAGACTGTGCCTGGACAGTTATCTGTGGGCATAATTGAACTTTGTTGTCTTTACCAGAACACTTAACACATTAACACACTTCACATTTTTTGAGTCTGGTTTGTTTGTACTTATGTTACTTTACACTAATGAATGAGGTGGCTTGATGTTTTGTTTTAATGTACATTACAGAAGTATTTGAGAATTCGAATTCATTCTTTCTGTTTTTGTTTCTTCAGTATCGACACCCCGGGGGTTATCAGCAGAGTGTCACAGCTCTTCAAGGGTCACCCAGACCTCATCATGGGCTTCAACACTTTCCTGCCACCTGGCTACAAAATTGAAGTCCAGACCAACGACCTGGTCAACGTGACGACACCTGGTCAAATCCACCACATCACCCCACATGGCATTTCAGTACAGAACATCCCCATAACTGGAGCAGCTACCCAACATCCGGCCCAGCTTCCACCTGCTGCAACCACCAGCCCCCCGCCCCTGCTGACACAGCCCACCCCTGCCAAGATGAGCAAGGTGAGTAATCAAGAGTGGGAGGTAACCAGTTGATGCCAGCAGGGTTGTAAACAAAAAAATAACTATTTCAAGGTCTTTACAAGTTAAAATAAATCTAGTGTTTTGTGGTCCAGCATCTTGTAAAAGAAAAAGCCTAAAACTGTCAATAATATTTTGGTCTTTTTTTTTTCGTTTAAGCCTCTTCAGCCCCAGGCGTTGACACCAAGCAGTCAGAGCAATCCGTCCATCCCTGCATACACCTCTCCTCGCTCCCCGCCCATGCAGCTTCACCCACCACTCAGCGGGACCCCCACTGGGCCACCCATTCAGAACAACCAGCCGGTGGAGTTCAACCACGCCATCAACTACGTCAACAAAATCAAGAACCGCTTCCAGGGCCAGCCTGACATCTACAAAGCCTTCCTGGAGATCCTCCACACGTACCAGGTCAGTGGCTGCGGCTTTACCCAGAGCTAACAGTGCAGCAGAGAGTCTGCTCTCCACCACTGAAGACGTATTATTCCTGCCGCAACAGAGCACACACCCCCCACCTCCAATCCCCTCCCTTATTTTGTTATTCTCATGTGGGCAGAAAAGTGCCTTGAAAGTAATTCATTAATTAGTTGCTGATTTAATGACGTTAAAAGGCTGCAGATCATTCATCTTAATTGCCAGTTGTGTATTTTTTTAGTGGACAGAGGCCACAGGTGAAAAGTGCACAATTTGCTGGAACAAGAAAATGAAAACAGCCCCCCTTCTTTTGTTCGTTCAATTTAAAAAAATGTTTATAACCAAACTGATATAAATCATGATCCTAAGAATCAAAATTAATTTCACTTTAAATAGAGAGTTTCCCAAAGTTTCCAAACCCCCTCTTCTTATCTTTTTATGGTCGCATTAGAGCAGTTATCAGCGGGCTCAGCTTGTGTTTACTGCCACTGAAAAGGAACAAATCTTACATTGTATGATATTGGTTTTTCCACCAGCATTTTATCAGGCTTGCTAATGCAAATGCTACAAGCAGCTCAGTGTGAGAGGCACAGACTAGGGCTATGGTCAGCCAGTTTCTGCTATTTATATTTGGCGCAGTAGCTGATGCACGAAGCAGACCTCTGAGTCTTGTCTATTTTCCACAATTAGGGAGGTACAAGAAAATATGACTGATCTAAACTTTCAGATTCAAACACAAATAAACAAGCTGAATTTTAGCAGGAAAAAGCTTTTTTACACAAATTATGTCTATTATGGTAAAATCACTGTTAGCGTCCTGTGCAGACCAGAATCTCTGTGATCAGGTGATAGGACCTAGTTGGACCTAATGCTTGTAATGCAACTGTTTCCAGTGGATGTATTTTTAAATGTTGCTTTTTAACTGATGTGTAGTAGCATCACCTCTGTCAAGAGGTTAAACACCTCAGTCTATAACTTTCAAGCTATTTTACTTAGTCAAGACTTGACAGAAAACTTTATTTGTCCACTACAGAAGGAGCAGCGTAATGCTAAGGAGGCTGGTGGGAACTACACACCAGCTCTAACAGAACAGGAGGTGTACGCTCAGGTGGCGAGGCTCTTCAAGAATCAAGAGGATCTGCTCTCAGAGTTTGGACAATTCCTCCCTGACGCCAACAGCTCAGTGGTAAGCAGAGTCTTGATATTCACTTTAGTGCAGATTTACTTAAGGTATGAAGCAAGGTATTGTCAGTGGGTTGGAAAAATATTAGTGCGAATATTTTCCATGCTTGGGGACAATTCTGCAGCAGCACTGAGTCAACAGTTAAACAGTCCACATTTAGCCTTGTTCTTAACAATGAGATACTAAAATAACTAAAATGTGTCTAGTTTTAAAGATGCGTAGTTGAAAAGAGTGCACTTGACTTAATCACTGTTGCATATTCTCTGTAGCTGTTAAGTAAAACCACAGCTGAGAAGGCCGAGTCCGTACGGAACGACCATGGCGGCACTGCCAAAAAGCTGCAGCTCAACAACAAGCAGAGGCCCAATCAGAACGGTTGCCAGATCCGCCGTCATCCAACTCCAGGGGCCACACCCCCAGTCAAGGTACATCCATGCACCTGTTTCTTTTCTATTTGTTTTATGACAACCATTGTTGGATTGTTTTTGTAATTGTTGTACCTGTGTCCTCTTATCACTGTTTTGGTAATCCTACAGAAGAAGCCCAAGTTAATAAATATGAAAGATTCCTCCGTGGCAGAGGCCAGCAAGCATGGAGTCGGGACAGAATCTCTGTTCTTTGAGAAGGTGAGTTTTTAGTGTGCTAGATTTTATTTTTGTAAACAGTTATTAAATGAAAGTATATGAGTACAGAATATGAAGAAAGAAAAAATACACAGGATCAGGCAGATAACATTTTAAATTTGATCTTTAAAAAACAAAGTGAAGGCTCAGATTAAAGGATATAGTTTCAAGAATTCTCCTTAACCTTAGAGAGTCTAAGTTTATAATAAAGCTTGTTTTATCAAATATGTGTCTCTTTGGATTGCATAAGAAAAAAAATACTGTAGATTATGAAAACAGTGGAAAAAAAAACTTATGCAACCTAAGATTTCTGATACGACTTGAGACAACTACAGCTGAGTTCTGCAAAAGTATTTTGATTACTCATGTTCCTCCACTCAGCTGTGTTGCGTACGTCCTTGTGTTTCTCATCACAGGTGCGTAAAGCCTTGCGAAGTGCAGAGGCCTACGACAACTTCTTGCGGTGTCTGGTCATCTTTAATCAGGAGGTGATTTCCAGGGCTGAACTAGTGCAGCTGGTGCTGCCCTTTTTAGGGTGAGTTCTCAATCATTTCAACATGCAAATGTCATCAATGTTTTGAGTATAGTACACTGTATATGTTCTATACTGCTACAAATTATAATTTTTTTAGGGCTGTCAGTCGATTAAAATTTTTAATCGCGATTAATCGCATTAGATCCTGAGTTAACGCGTTATT
>JAPZDY010000023.1:21270528-21281807 GCA_029783645.1 Ctenochaetus hawaiiensis
CCCCCCCCCCCCCCCCCCCCCCCCCCCCCCCCCCCCCCCCCCCCCCCCCCCACCTCATGTCAAAATTCAACAGGCACTTTCACTGTTTTACAAGCTCCAGTGCTTATAAGAGGAGCAGACTCTGAAAACTTGCCCCAGACAGATAATTCTGGAGACCTTGACGAGCTTAACAAGAAGTTTTCAGCATTTAGATGATGTTATCTATATGGATTCACTTCTCGCACACAGTGCGTAAGACGTAGCATCTTAAAATGAAGGTAGATTATCCAAAACTTTGATGTATTTTTGGAACGAGTTCTAAAGTTTAAAGACCAGCAGATTAAAAGAATAAAAAGCATAAATCAGAGCAGCTATTAATAATACAAAGCATTCACAGCTTTGTGGGTAATTTCTACTCACTGCATCCACAGGCTGTTTCTGTCTATAGGAAAGTGTGTTCCTGTGTGGTGGTGGTGGATGCACAGCCCGGCTGCGATGTCTTCTTTACAGGCTGATTTGTCTTAATGATGAGAAAAAACTCTACCCCGCAGGCTCCTCTTCTATATAAAAAGATTAGTGAAGTCTGGCACTGTTACATAACCTGTGCTGAACAGTCCGAGTTTACATGCTCCGTCCCAGCAACTTTGACAAGGAAAAAAAAATCTCTCCACCACCTGTTTTAATCTTTTAAAGGCTGTTTTACGGCAGAGGTGAAGAACACAGGATACCTGTCGTGCTCTGGACATTTAGATCCATCAGTCCTATCTGCAGCTTGTGTTCTTACATCTTTGCTAAGCTACAAACTACATGCTGTAATGTCAGGACATGTTAGAAAAAAAGTTATGCAGCTCACACATAAGTATAAACTTTAAATTTCAGCGTCACTGTTAGTCTGCCATGAAATTTTTAACAGACACTCATGTTTTCTTCCTTCAAGTGCCAGGTCATTTTTTTACTTATCTAGTTAAAAAGCTGTTGATTGCCATACAGAGAAGTTCAGTTCCCACATGATGTATCCTAATGACTTTGATAATCCTCTGACTTGTCCTCAGGTGACGACATAAAGTTTATATTTATGGTTTTTAATTAAATGTTGATGAAAAAGACAGGAGTTTGTGACAAGGATGAAGAGACCTTGATAGATCTTGGATTTTAAATAAGGCTACTGCTTGGTTGTAGCTGTGGAGTATGGCACGTTGCAGAGTCCTTGAATGCATCACCACTGAAGAAGACTAGTCAATTAGTCACTGACTGCATGCATAATAACTAAAATGATAACACAAAGTGTGAAAAAACAATAATTGAGGCTGGTATTGTGCAGGTTGGTCTCATTCTTACTGAGATAAATAATAAAGCAAGAAAAAAAAGCAAGAAAATCAAACAGTTTACCAAAGAAAATGTGCTTCTTGCATTTAGATTATGCACCACTGATATGGAAAAGATGATTCGCAGTCATCTTAAGTATAAAAAGATAATAGTTAATGGGCTAAAACATGCAAAACCACCACAATCTTGTGTTTAGTAGCTGAATCCACTCATAAGTTGCCCTGGCAATGAATATTAGCCAGGTGCTGTAAATGTAAATGTTTTTTCTTTGCCATCATCATTATGTTTGTTCCTGCCTCCCTCGTCACTTTTCTGAGCAGATGTTTGTGCAGAGTTGCCAGAGTGCTTTGAATATGTGCGTGTTCCCTCCTGAGAAAACCATTTATTGAGACTAAGTGTGACTAAATATATCACAAGATGAAAGTCATCGGGGACGTTAGAGGCACAAAGCATGCTGTGTTATTTAATGTGACAGCAAGCCCCTCCTCACACTCACTCACACACTCACACACACACACACACTTGGCTGAACTTGACCTTTTTTCATCCTGCCTTCGTAACCGCTACATGTAAGTTAATGTGCTGCATGTTGCACCTTCCACAGTGAAAGTCAGCACCATCTGCCAGGGTGAAATACAAGTGCACTGATTAGCATTTTCTGACAGTTTGAAGGTCTTTGCTGTGTAACTTCAGCAGTGTCATGACGGGCCAAAGGTGGTATCACCATTTTAGTACCACTTCCTAACAAGGCATCTTTTATAAAGGACTTATAAGCTGTAACTAATGCTTGATTAATGTGTAAACATTTAGTAACGGCTTTAAATCAAGTTAAAAGTCCAAGATTTTAAAAGAAAAGGTACTATGGTCATCAGGTTGTGAAAAACATTCATTAGCAGACTCCTTCATCCTTTTAAATTTTTGATAATGCACTTATATAATGTTGATAATGGTGGATTTGGTGCAGGATGGGTCCCTTGACTTTTTTAAACTCTTAACTTGAGCACCATTATTATGTCAAGATTTTTTAATTCGCCCGTTAGGTACGACCAAATTCCTGCAAATTGAATGACATCTGGTTCAACATGCTTTAAGCTTAGTGCTAGCAACTAGCAATGCTAACAAACTTAATAAGATGCTATGAGATTTGGCAATGATTTCTATCAGGTATGATGAAAATGGACTTGCCAAAGTAATTTCTGAGTTTAGGGAAATGGTGAAAATTGCTAAACAACTGTTTTCCTTTTATGCATTTTGTGAGCTAACAAGTATAGTAAGTACAGTAGGTTTCAGTTAAATCAAGGAGTCTTTCTGTAATGAAAACTGTTATGGGTGATTGTGATGCTGACGATAGTTTTTAACAGGATTTTGGGAAGGGGTTTTACTTTTTGTCCTAATTTTCTCTTCTTAATTGTTTTGTCTTATTTTTATTAATATGAATTGTTGCCAAAACTGAGAAAATTTAAAACCAAGGTTGCTTGAAACTAGAATTCCCCTCCAAAATGCAATTATTCTCCAAGTTCTTATTGTGAATGAAATGCAATTAACCTTTTTCAGCAGCGTCCCAAACCCCCAAACCCTCCAAGGCCTGGGAGGAGCTAAACTGGGACACCAAATAGAGAAAAGGAGGGAAACCTTTGAGGGTTTTTTTTTCCTTAGGAAGCAGCGTTTTCCTCAACTGTACTCACAGAGGCTCCACTGTTTGGTGCCCAGAAGAGAGCGGTAAGACAGGCAGAGGGGCCCCTTACCCTACAAAGTGGAGCAAAAACACAACAATCCCTTTATTCAGCTGTTTGGACCTGCCATCTGAACAGCAGCTTGTCATTAAATTAACATCACAGCAGGCGTGCGCCCTGGCCCTTGCTTCCCGGAGCATTGTGGTGCACTGAGGAGGAAACTCATCCTTTCAGGGGATACCAGGTCAAAAAGCAGGGGTGGTATAGACTCGTCCCAGCAGCCTTGGCGTTGAGGAATGGGAACGGTCGCCTTGCCACTGTGGTAGTCCCTCGCAAGGCCGAGTGTTGAAAGGACGGCCTTTTAATCCCTGGCAGCCGTGAAGGACAGAGACAGATTTGCTTTTTGTTTTTGATGTTGTGCCACTTTCTTGCCATATCCACCCCGAGGACAGGACTGTAGTCCACGCCAAGGCCTCCGATCGCTGCTGTGGCTGCTCCACATTTCTCTGCAGTGAGACTCTGTTGGCCCAGATCACGGACTCGTGTGTTGTGCACCTGCTCCGGGGAAGAGTTTAGAATAAGTTACCCAATGATTTTCCAATTGAAAGATTAGCATGGTAGCAGTACACTGCCTGGCTCATGCACTTAACAGTAAATAAGCTAATGAGCTTTTGTTGTTTATATACAAAAAAAGCTAAATTATTGATAAGACAGAAGAGTTGTTCATACTTCAACATGAAAAGACTTAGTCATCCAACTGAAACAATACACTGTGAATTAAAAAGTGGACAAAGCTCCTGCAACATCACTCATTAGTTTGTAGCCTACCATTCTGTAGCCGGCATGCTTCTGCTGTTTGACTTCCTCTGAAGCCAAGAGTGACCATATTTGGACAAGAGGGTGGAGCTTGGGAGGACACGCTACACCTCTATTTTTATTGGACTAGAGAACCCAACGGGGACACTCCATTGGAGCGTCTTGTCACTCACAAGGTAGCTTTGCTCTGGTGCATACTCTAAATGGGGTCATAATTAACAAAATGAACATTTTGCTGTATTGAATGAGATTCAACGGAGACCATAAACTCATTAGTAAAAAATTACCAGGATAAAAAAATCAAGTAGAAGTGTCATTTTCTCATGAGCCTTCATGCAATTAGGGAATTTTTTGGACTTGCCTGCTGCAGTAAGAAAAAAACTAAATGTTTAAAGTTTGTGAGCCACGAGTCTTTACCTGATCAAACCCAGACCACCTTCAGAAGAGGGGCACAGATGCTACAAACACCATTTTGATGTACATTAATAACCTACATGGTGAAGTCTCATACTGTACCTAAAAACCTGAAAAGCTATGTCCCTTCACAAATCTACCTCATGCAAGAAACCATCAACATTTTATGTTTAGTCAAAGGTCCACCTTAGAGCAAACACACCATGGGTGCCATTTTTGGTGCCATACTAGATCCTAAAGCTCCAGTCTTCCCAAAAAAATGGGTCATTTATAGGCCCCTATCACATGTTGTAGAGAAAACTGGCTTTAATGTGGTTCTTTGTGCCACAATACTTGTATGTTATCCCATATTCTAGAGAATAAGGTATAATAACACCAATTTCATGTGTCCTAGTCATAAGTTATTCTCCTCCATTTTCTTATTGAAAAATGTTCGTCAGCCATTGCTTCTGTTCCCCGAACCTAAAAGAAATAGCCTCTGTCTTACCACCTGGTAAGGGGCAGCACAGATCCCTTGGCAATCAGGTCAGAAAGGTCAGTGAAGCAAAACAGGTCAGATAGATAAACTGACCACAACACCAAAATACTGAAATGCCACAATGTCCGTTTGTTTCGTTGACGCTGCATCCACCTGGCAGGCCCTGCAGGGCAAAGTCACACGAGGACAACTTTCCTTGTTTCTCACATTTCTCACTTCTGTTTGAAATCCGAAATACATCACAAAAAAACTAGTAAATGTCTCCACGTGCTTCTTAGAATATAAAAACCCATTTCGAAGAATGAAAGCTCTTATGTTGTCTGTCGCCGTGAACAGACGACTCATGTAAATGTGCAACCGTGGCATTAGTCACACTGGAGTGACAGTGGAGCTGCCCGAAGGCTTTTGACTGTATTTGCTCCAGTCTGTCTGGTCTTATCTCACCGCCCCACTCTGTCTTTAATCTTGTTGCCTCAGAACTGCATCAGACACAAAGACGTGTCTCTCGGGAGCGTCTGGGAAGAAGCAGAGCGAGTGACGAATGGCAGCAGGGAGAGTGAGGCTGGAGCATGACGGGATCACGGTTTTAACCCAAGGCTCTTTTAAAGGTGCAGCACAGGGTTTCTTAATACAGTTCTAGATACAGTTAGGAGTTTTCAAATAATTGGTTTTAAATATTGTAACTGCTTACATCCCGATCTTTAACTAAGAACACTGCTGTTCCCAAAGCCAGAAACCAATCAAGATCAATCAAGTTGTAGCAGAGCCGACCCAAACTTTTTCATCCCAGGCAGAAGTTAATCTCCCACAAACCACCTTGTGTCCCTAAAAACACCCCCCACTTCAGAGGAGACATGTAATACTTTGATGATTTACTATATCTATGCCTTAAATCCAAAAGAGAGAGAGTTTTCTTAGCTTTCTAAGCACTTAAAGAGTAAAGTCGACACTAGATTTTGGAAGTAGGACAGTCAAAGCTAAACCTGCCTTTCAACCTATAGACTGAAAGGTATGGTGTTTCATCTCCAATAGGTCGGTTTAACTTGACTGGACTTGCTTGGAAGTATTCTTCATTGGTTTTCTATTACCAAACGTTAGAAATAATACCCGGTACTTTCTTAGTATCACTTAGGTTAAGGTTCTCAGCAAGCTGAGCCAATAGTTCAAAAGTGAAAACATATTGATTAACAACTCGTTTTGTCATCAGTGTAGATTTCCCAAACTCTTGTGTTGTTTAGCTGTTTTTTGTCTCCTTGCTTTGACAAACAGTCACAAAACAGAGAACCAAGAACATCATTAATCGATATCCACCATTGTTTATGTTGCATTAAAGATGATGTTGTAATAGTTTCATGCTGCAACGTAATGATAATCAGCTATGAATCGTGTTTACAATGAGGAAGTTTAATCTGCAGAGGAAACAAAAAACTGAGAAGAGTACCTGACACCAAAGGTGAGTCAAGTCAAGGCGAGGGGTCTTACCATGCAACGAAAGTAAGGTTTAAGTCTTTTGAACCTAAAATCACAGCAAGGGTCATCAGGTGTGATCTGTTGTACTTCTAACTGCACTGAGCTGGGATGTAGTTTGGTTCTGCAGTGCCAGGCAGCTTCACCGCTGCACAGGATGTAAAAAAGCATGTTGCCACTTACAGATGTCAAAGCCAGATCATTAGACTGGGTGCAGTTACTCTTTAACATGCTTTGAAATGGAAAATCTTTTCCGTGTCCAATGGGGAAGCTCTATCTGCTGATGATCTGATCAAAGGCTGCAGAGTTTCTCCTTCATGGACCTTGAGATGACACTGTGATAAAAATTCCTGCCATCTGCAGTAGGTGGTTATGCAAATATGTAATGCATGCAAGCCACGTTTTTCCCCTGATTGACAGCTGATGGTAGTATTGAGTCAGGAAATGCACCAGCAAAAAGAGGCAAAGAAGAAAACTGTAAGATTTAAATGACGAAGGTTCCAAAATATTTTTAAAAAATAAGCTTTGCACATCTTATATGACAAAAGAAACCTCAACACATTACCAATTAAAGAAATGCAAACGTAAGAAAGACACTCTGATACTGTATGTTCAATGTTTTTATTGTTTCCTGTCTTCAAACATGAATACTTGATCAGTGCATCCGATGACTAAATCCTACGTAAACAGCTGACACCAGGGTTGCAGATATGGACACTGACATATCCAGCTACTGTACCGCGACACAAAACTCACTACGAATCATTACAGAGACATTGCTGCTGCTTGTGGACACTATGCAGACTGTTGCTGAGAGATTACACAGGATACTTTGCAGATGTGTTAGCGTGTTAGCATGACAGAGTGTTGTTGGGTTTAAGCTGTGGTCCAACTGGGTTTCTGCCTTCGTCCCGATGAAGGCTCCAGAGCTTCATTCCCGGATGTAAATTCGTGTGCACACTACGTCATCTGCCCCAAAGATCTGTGGGAGACAAAAGATATTTCTGCATTTTAGACATCAGATGGTAATGAACCCAGTGTTACATTAGCTATCATATTGTTGGAGTATGAGCAAAATAAAACTGGTGGGTCTAAGGCTTAATCTCAAAATGTCAGTGAACTGAATGAATTAGAAAATGATGCATGTGTCACAGCATGACAGTGAAAATTATTCCCATCAGTCTGAACTAAGCTGCTGAATGTTGGTGATGAAACCAAAAGAAACTGCTTAATAACAGATTTATCCGTCCATTGAATGCAGGGGCTTGACATGATTGAGTCCAATCCTCTGATGAACCATCATTTCTCGGTTTTTATTTCTGAACGAAAATCCCCAGGACTCTGCCCTTTTGGTGTTTTCAGACTAAACCAATTAACCGGATCATGCAAATCGTATGGAAATGTGCCCCACTTACAGTGTGAACTGCCACAGTCAATCAGACCAACGCTCAGTCCTCTAAGTCTCCAGCTGAAGCTCTGCAATTGTTTGGTTGTCGCTGTGTCTGGGAGTTTTTGAAACGATTTCGACAGTGTTTGATTTAGTTTTTTGCAGTTGCTTTTTGTTATCACTGGTGACACTAGTCTAGTGATTCAGTATTTATTTTAACAGCATCACACACTCAAGCATTTTAAACGATCTTTTGCATTTGCTAAATTCTTGCATTTCTTGTAATCAGCATGCAAGTTTACAAGTAGTTGTTTTTACTGCAGCTAAACTGCGAATCTGCACTGATTTCATGAACTAAGTGATGTTAAGACATTTGGCTGAATCATTAGTTTGAACATCTAATTAAAAAGTTACTGCAATTTCATATTTAAATGTGTGAAGGTAAATTAGTTAAAATAACAGTCAAGTTTCTCACAAATGTATTGTGTGTTATTAGTATTATTAGTGTTAGTATTGTTAGTCACTCCTGAGATGTTTACACCAGAAATGGTCTCACTCCTATAGAAGTGAACATCATAGTCTGTGAACCAAACAACTGCAGACTCTGATGGGTGTTTTTTTGTTCATAGTCACCACAGTAAATATTGCACCTATTCTTCACAAGGAACCGTCAGTTTTGGGGATTTAGTTTAGATATTTTTTGTTTTATTTTGGTAAGTTTTTTCTGCTTTTTGCCATGATTTCCTGTCTTTGTGTCTCTCTCCATTTTCTTAATCACCTGTTGCTGATTAGTTAATTATTTCCTCGTGTGTTTAATTCAGGTATGTTCCCTCTTTCGGTTGCCAGTCTCTCCTGTTGTACTCTGTGTTTCAAGCTTGTAGTCAGTTCCTCATGTACGGTTTTTCAGGTGTTTCTCAGTGTTTCTTTGCTTTGGTTTTCCTGGACCTGACCTTTTGTTTCACTTCCATTTCCTTGCTTGCCAGTTTTTATTTATTTTGCCTCTTTTGGACTGCTTTAAAATTTTAACCTCACCTGCCAAAACCACATGTAGTTTCCACGTAAGTACTATTCAATTCTATTGGTGCAGCTTGTAATGTGGCATGTTTTCTTCGAGAACATCTTTGCTTACACAAACACCATCAAGCTCCTATGTCACCAAAACTGAGGCAGACAAGATTTGCATGTGTTAGTATCATAATGGCAAAAAAATTCTAGGTACAAAATGAGAACCATTTTATACCATCTGTGATCTTTACTTCATAATGAAAGAAATGCTCTGAGCAGATTTTTTGCTCTTGATGCTCGTTACAAGCTGCACTGTAAGCGTGGTCTTTCTGCAGGTTGTATGATGGCATGACATCAGGGGGGACGGAGGTGAGAAGAGCAGCAGAGAAGCTCTGAGACTCTGTTGCTATCACAGCTCAGCCGATCAATCTCCATTAGTACATGAACGCTCCAGTTCCTCGAGGGCAGCCAAAGTGTCACCAGAGCGAAGGCCGCTGAAACAAATCCTGCTTTTATCTCCCAAACATCAGAAAATATTTCAACAACTCTGCTTTTCTTCTTAGTTTGAACAGTAAGAAGCTTCTTGTAGAGTATTAAGGTAGCATTTAAGCATCGAAGACATGATAAAAAGCTGCTCTTCTTCCCTGTTCTTGCCTCTGACCAGTAAAGCTACGCAAACATCCTGTGATTACTTTTTCAGCATCTAAACTTTTCTATATTGTTGTTTGAAGCTTTTTCTTTTTGGACATTCATCTCACAAGTACTTTGAGGAACAACAAAGCAGAGCGTGGGAGCGTTGAAAGAGGAAAAGCTGTTGATTCCCTGAGAACCGTTCGTCCGGTCCATTGGTCTTGGACTGCTCCCCTACACATCGTTCGAGGGGCTTTAGACCCATTGACTTCTACCCATATTAATCTAGCTAAATACAGGGGGTATTACTGCGATGTCAGCATAGCAGCTCCTCTTGTTCTCCTTTCACATCTCTCTGCAGGGTGGATGAAAGCTCGGCTCCTTGGGAAACTGCCTCTCTCATTTCCTTTACGGATGAATCTCCAGGGTGACTTCATACACTCGCTGCCTCATTTCATTAACCATTTTTCAAACAGAGTAGGACTAGCTGCTCGAAAAAAAAAAAAAGAAGAAAAAAAATCCCATCTTAATGCATCCGACGTCTCCATGAGAACAAGCTACATAACGAACAAACCATACAGATTAGCCTCCCATCAGATCCTACTCTCTCTGCACTCACAGTGATGTGTTTTCGTCTTCTTTTTGTTGAGTTTATCCAGAAATGTGAGCTAATTACATCAATTATTATAAATTTCAGGGGTTATAGAGTATTTTTTTTCTCCTTTTCCTGAGCGGTGATCTATCAAAAGCTTTCAGTAAGACGATGAGTCATTGGCATGCGCTCACCAGTGTGAGCTCATCGCCGTTCAGCTCTCTGGTCCAGTAGGTTTTGGGGCCGTCACCATCCACCAGGGTTTGCTTACAGTGAATCTTGTTCTCTGACTCCCAGGTGGCGAGACTCTGCAGGGGGAGAAACAAGGAGGTGGGCGGGTCAGAAGTGTGATAAAACACATAAACAAGGTGTGAGCATCACTAATCAGTTTGGTCAGAAATCTGGTCACTTGTAACTCAAACCCCAAAGCTTCCATCTTTGAGGAAATAGTTTAGTAAAGGACTTTTCCTGGCAATTATTCCACACACAAAGCAAAGTCCAGGAACAAATTGGTTTCCCTGCACAGATTTTTGAACAAATCCCTGCAGCTTGGATCTAAAATCTGATGGAAAAACCCCCAAGATGAGTGGAGGTTGTTAAAGCGACAGATTAATGCTCAGCAATCAAAGATCTGTGCGATGTCCGCATACCTTTGGCCATATATCTCACAGACTTCATAAAATAACATCTGTCCTGTGCTATTTCACCCATGGCCAAACCTCAATGAACAAAGCAGTATGATATTATAAATCAGTGGCCCAAGTCATTAACAGTCGGAGTGAAAAAAAAGGCACTTTGGTCGTTCAAGGTCTCCGTCTGCTTATTTGCTTCAATAATATTTCAAATGACTTCAACAGGATTAGACAGACTTGGACTTCAAGACTAATTTATCCTGAAGTAATTGACTCAAAATTCCTGTCAGAGAGTTAAGAACTCATAAAAGATCAGGACCGCGGTGACCCTGCTGCGCTAATTTGTGTTAATGGAGAGGATTTATCTTTTTTGGTCTGTTAAATGGTCCATTACCTGCACTCATGTTGCATTACCTCAACTGTCTGCAGTCACAAAAGCTGTTCTTTTACAGGAGCAGTCAGACATATGGAAAATATATGGGAATACATGGGAAATATGCTTGTTAACTTTTTCATTTTTTATACTAAAAGTCACACAGATCTCATTTTTGTGAAGCCGGGAGACTCGTTTAGCATAGCATCAGAAACAGAGGGAGTAGACTAGCTTAACTCTGCTTAACTCCCTTTATTTTGTTTATTTAGAAAGAACAAAAATCAAATGTATGGTGAGCTTTAAATGCAATCTAACAAGAGAATCAAATGTATAATTCTCACAGTAAATTAGTTTTGCCACATTATGCAGTCCCTCCAGGAATTCGCGATGTTGCGATCGCACCAAATCACACGAATTCAACCAATCTCCATGAATTCAGCGCGACCTTGCAATTTTCTCCAATCACCGCAACTTTTCCGCAATTTTAGCCAGCCTCCCGTGAGTTAC
>JAPZDY010000023.1:21283853-21294464 GCA_029783645.1 Ctenochaetus hawaiiensis
TGCAGAAGACAAAACCTCATTCAGGTACAATTTCACAAACTGCAGAAGACAACATTCAACAACAACTTATGCATCATTGTGACAGACATCAGGGATAATAATATTCATCAGTTTTTTTTATAAAACACAAAGACTTGATGGGCCTTCATGTGTTTGGCCGTCTGCAGATAAAATTTGCTGTAGTTGCATTACTGACAGTTTAAGCAATGTTTGTGGCCCTAAGTGATCTTTATTATTTTAATGGCTGTGTAATAAGAATTTTTAAATGGGATTCACTTGAATGTAATTTTTCTCACAGAAGCACAAAAACCAAAAGAGTTTTTTTTAGCTTCCAAGTTGTGCAGATTACTGCATATCAATATTAGTGCTTCTTCTGCTCAAGACTTTACATTGAGATTCATAGGAAAGAGAGTAATAATTGACCCAGTTTGTAGCTCAGTTTTGTTTTATGGACTTCTCTAATTTGATGGCGGTCTGCGGAGAAAATGTCTTTTTCTACTCTTTTCCTTGCAGTACCACAAGTGACCACTGGGCAAATTGGCATCAAGGCTTATCATCCAGGTCTTTTTATTCATTCAGTATAATATTACACAGAGCACTTGACTTAGTATTATTAAAACACATGTTACCAACCACAGGTGACACCAAATCAACCAGCTGAGTTTGAACTCCTGAGGCCTCCTGCACAAATGTTCCCTCAGTAAACAATGAGAAATGTCACAGCCTTTTGACAGACATTTATTGTTCCTGTTAAATTGTCTTCAACCTTGAAAGGGGATTAAAAATGGTGTGAGGAGCAGACAGAGTGACAAATAATTTTTCAGCTCTCAGAGTAATGTGATACAGATTCTACAGATGGGCCTGCGAGTCCCAAACTCAATATTTTGCTCTCAGTTTATATTAGACTCAGTTCAAACAATCAGTCTTCCTTCACTCTTTTCTTTCCACAGATTTTTGATTGGCCTGTCATTCGCCGCAGGCTTGCTCCTGCCTTCTCTGTGCTAAATGACAAACTGTCACAAGCAAAGAAAGCAAACTTGAATCTCAGCTGCATGAAGCTCCATCTGTCCTGGAAACACATCGCTGGTTTTATCCATTTACCTCAAACCTGTGCAGAGCTGCTGAGCTGCACGGATGAGAATCACCTTCATAAAGGGATGCCCTGTCATATATGACAATACGTCCTTGTGTTAGTATATGATGAAATTTTTAAGTGGATGCCACATAAGATATTTTTATCAGACAATCAGAGAAGCTTTGTTTCTGATCCTCATTCACACAACATCTCTGCTTCGTTTGCTTCTTTATGTGGTACTAATTCATTCTATTTCTAAAAAAAAATCCACTTTATTTACAGTGAAATGAAGCTTGTGTTCAGACAGAAATGTCTCTGTACCACAGACAATTTTTTTTCTCAAAACTCAGCAAACTGAACCTCAGCTTCACTATGCAGCAGCAGCAAAAAAACCCAAGTCTTCATCTTTGTCTTATAGCATTTTCCACCTTAACACCTCCCTCCATAATCGCCTCATTAAGACTCCCACTCTGCATGAAAGCCCGTCTGCTATCTGTCTGTCTGTCTGTCTGTTTGTCTGTGGGACAGACAGACAGGAAGAGCCTTATCACTTTCTCCCCGTGGAAGCGAGAAGAGGCCGTCTGATCCCGCTGCGCTCACGCAGATTAACTGGAGCTTTTTAACCTTATGGCGGTGTTAATAAGCCCTCTGCTCTTCGCCAGCCACAGATCAGCGTGTAATCCGTTTAACCACAGGGGCAGCCGGCCTCAGCCAAAACCCACTTAGGGCTCTCCTGCCAACCACCACCTGAGAGTCCGCCAACACCCGACACTGCCCCCCCCCTCTTTTGCCCCTCCGGCACATGTGCCAGTGTCGGTGGGCGCTGCCTCCTGCAGGTTCAGCTCCACTCTTGCGTGTGATTGTCACACAATGTGCTCGTTGCTGAGAGCCACCTTTGGTTCTGTTGTTTTCTTCTCTCTGCAGTTTGGCACTGAGCAGGTATTGTACAGTGGGGTTTTCTGAGCTTTTTTCTCCGCTGAAAACAGCTGCCTGCTTCCTCAGGAAATGCAGACACTAGCCGGTGATCATGGTGATGCATTTAGCAGCTGAAGACTGCAAAAACTCAGTGTAACCAAAAGCTTCAGCTGTCTTAAAACTGGAGGTGAATAAAGATATCCATCCAATAAGAATGGTCAATAGCATGAAAGCCACTTTAACTTCATTATCTTTTTTAAAACATACAAAAGTTTGCTGCAGAACAGAGACAAAACAAAGAAAAATCATTTCATGTCAACATCTCACACCTTCTGACTGCACTGAACTCTGTGCAAAATCTTTGTTTTTCTGCAGACAAATGCTTCCATGCTGATGCTCCGACCCCAAAAAGTGGATGTGGCAAATGTGTGATGACAGCTCGACTCGTCAGCCTCGTAGCAGAGAGGCATCACGCAGCTAACAGGCAGACTGAGAGACTGTCCAGCCCTGCCCAGTACCCAGCATGCCCCAGGGCACAGACAGAAGGAGCCATGCTGTCTCCTGGGATCCGAAATAGGTCATGTCTGATCTCTCCGGCTGCAACATGTAGTTTTTACCATGAAATAAAAGATGAAGACAAAATTTGTGCTTTTGGATTTTGGCTGCTGGATGCTGTTTAAGTATCTGTGAATTTTACTGTGTCCACACGTGCAATTTTGCATGTTAATAGATGTGTTTAAAAGCCTGCACAAACCCAGAAGGACCATGTGGTTTCCGGAAAATACATATCTCCAGTTTTTTTCCTTTACATGTGCAATATTTCCTCTCCACAAGCATGAATATCACAGCTTTCTGCTGCCCAAGAATTTTTCAAGGAGGGAGTTTGTTTATGTTTTAAATGTGAGAATAAAACATGAAGCTGTTCAGTAGTTTTGGAATTAGAAGCCTTGGAAAGATATTAAGTATATTTATTTTGATATTTTTTCTTAACAGCCCTGAAACCACGTGACTTGCTCAAGAAAACCTCAGCAGTGTGGCTGCTGAAATGTGGGCATCCAGTGGAAAGAATCCAGTGATCCAAGTCATTAAAAGAGGATTTTTTACTTATTAATAGCCTTATAAAGACACACACCTTACAGAGCTGCTTCCTTTTCTGTTTCTGCAAATCCTCTTTGGACTTTTTTTGTACCTGATTCACAGTTTTCACAGTTTGAAATCACAAATACTCCGTTAGCTTCCACTAAATTAACTCATGTTACTGTAATAAGTATAACTTGTGGACAATCTGAGCATCAGAGAGGATGACATGTGATCTACTGTGTGTCCTCACTGATACCAAACAAGATTTTCCTCTCTGTCCAGCTCAGACTCAGGTTGCTAAGCAGCAGGCAATAAACAGATGTCCGCCTCTGGACCATTAATGCGAGACTCTCGTTAACTCAAGTGACTCAATGGCAGCAATGTTTTTACTGTGACATCTTCAACTTTGGAGCACTGCCTCCCTTCATTGTGTGGGTGCAATTAAGTTGTGGAGGGACTTGAGCACTTAATCCAATAAACAAATAAAGAGCACACAAGGCTTTTTGGGGAGGAGACCCATGAAAATTCGGTGAGTTTTATGTCCAGATTGAATATAAAATACTTCTGATAAGTAAAAGATAAAGATTGATAACTGAAATTTTCTCCTCATTTCTTTGAATATGATACAAAAGACTGTATATTGCATTAGAAGGTCAGCATATGAAGAAATATATTTAATGTGGGTTTTAATACAATTAATCAAAGAAGGTTTTTTGTGCTTTGAAACAAATTAAAATTAAAATTAAAAAATATGTTTACACATTATCATACCCAACAATTAAGCAGCTATGTCCGTCCACCATATCTGAGCTTAATTACCTTTTCAATTTTTTTTTTTTTTAAAAAAAGGCCTA
This sequence comes from Ctenochaetus hawaiiensis, assembly GCA_029783645.1. Lineage (NCBI taxonomy): Eukaryota > Metazoa > Chordata > Actinopteri > Acanthuriformes > Acanthuridae > Ctenochaetus > Ctenochaetus hawaiiensis. The sequence continues at coordinate 21,287,778 of JAPZDY010000023.1, forward strand.
TTTTTTCAGCAGATTTCTACACGAGTTCCAAGAATTAAGAGGCCCTTGATGTTCCTGAAAAATAAAAAAATAAAAGCGTCTCTTTCTACTTTCAGAACCTGTGCAGGAGCTCTGACAGCGAATCAGGATGTGAGAATTCCCCCTCGGGGACTGAAGAGGTTCAGAGAGAAACTCTCATCCATCCCAACTCGAGCTTCCCTTAATCCAGCTGCTGAGACGTGAGGATGATACCAATGCATGACACTGCAAGAAGGTATTAATTTTTCATTTAACCCTCTGCAACAATAGCATGACGATAGCTCTGCAGAGCTTGGATACACTCATAAAGAAACACAGAACATATGCTGAAAATCCAAATAATGAAACAGTTTAGAGAATAAATTCCTAATTAGATATCTTCAGATATTAGGATTAAAGAGAACTTCAGTCTTTTAAATCAAGAAGCAGATTTAATGATTTATACATCAACCAAACCTGACAGTCATACTAATGTGTGGCTCTTGGAAAGAGAAGTATTCAGTGTACTACAACAGTTTCCAGGAAGTTTATCTGGACTCCGATCATAGTTACTACATCCCTCCCCCCTAATCTTAACCCCAAACATAATCTCGATCTTAATGAAAAACTAAAGCCCTGTTTTCACCACAGGAACTTTCCAGATGGTCTGGAAACCTTTGGAGGAACTCAGTGTGTTTTCACCACACACACACATATCAGGGGTGTGTATTATTTCTCATTATCTTTAAGATACCTGCTGAAATAATCCACCAGTCAAAAGACCCTGAATGTACTGAGATCTAAAACAACACAACAGTGCTATTCATATGTTTTTGCTGACAAGTGATCCCTGCAAGCATTTGTAGATTAAATTCAACATGTGATTGGTCCACTAATGCAGCAGCTACAGGTCATTCAGTCTGTGTTGTGGGGAAACTCAGCGAGGTTTAATTGATGTGGTTTAAAGTTCATTGTGCCCAGATGCCACAAAACATGCATAAGTACAGAAGTACTGCATGTCTGCTGCATCTAATTAAAATAATTGCCTCAAAATGTTCTGGGATTATTTTAGAAAAAACATGATAAAACACTTCTGGTGTTACTTCGGATGGACAAACGAAAGTAGTTGCACACAATAAAAAATGATGTGCTGAATTTATGCAACAGCTGAACTTGTTGGAACCATTTTTTGTCACCAGCGAGGGATAAAAAGTGTCAACAGATTTTGGTTTGTAAAACGTGAAACACACTTCTGTATTTATACTTATTTTAACTTAACCATCACATGCATAAACCCAACACTTTAACTTAACTTAACCTAGCTGACTGTGACATTAACTATTTGTAGTGATGTAAAAATATTTGACAGAAATGAGGCACAGAGAACTTTTTTTATTAGCCTTCAGAGAAAATGACTGTTTTGAAGATTTTGGGAGGTAAAATGAGCTTGAAAAAATGGAGGCAAAATGTCAGCATGTATGTGCCATTCATTTCTGAATAATTTGAAAGAATTAAATGGCAGCGTCTAAAGTTGCAAACTGCAAGGATTCCTGGTTTCCCTTGTAAATGGTAGATGCATGCCAATTAAACACAAAGTCCCTGGTTTGACTCTGGCTCAAATCTTTTCGTTGCATGTCATACCAATGTGATTACAAAACAATGTGCATAGATTTTTGTTTGTGCTGAAAAAACAAAACTATTTGCCCCCAAAAATGTAGTAAAACTGACCGAGAAGATCTTCAACTGTATGAAAATTAGAGTGAAATGTTACATAAACATGAATTGTTGTGAAAAAGTTTTAAAATTGCAAAAATGAGGTTTTGATTCTTTAAGCTGTGAGTTTTAATCCCATTCTATTCTACAGTTTACTCAATCAACTTGTACATTAGAGTGCTATATTTTATTGATGAATCTGGTTTTACTACACTTGTTTACCTTGCATTTTCGTCCATCCACCGTCTCCTCATCGAACTCCTCACCGATGTGGAAGTTGATCTCGGTGGTGCGCACGCTGGTGGACGTCTTGATGTAGAACTGCTCCCCGTCCTGACGGATCTCCACGTGGGGGTTGGAGGCCGCCGCCACAGCCACCTTCCTCAGCATGGTGTTCACTCCTGACCAGGAGCAACCCAGATCAGAGCAACAAGAGGGAGAAGCAGAGGTCAGCTTCAGCATTTTAACAAGATTAATTCAATCATTAAAGGGCCAATTAGTGGGATGTTTCACTGCCTCGTAGTTCAAAATGACCATAAAATATCCTTGGGGATGTTTTAGGGTTGTTGATCATTAGTAATGAATTAATGATTACAATTTTCTGGCTTTGCTAATTATTTTAAAGCTAGTTATATCTCGTTATAGTAATGTGCATGATATTTTCACTTCATTAGAAATGCCTTTTCATGAGTTCACAGTATGTGATTTTGTTTTCATAAGAGACCAGCACTAAAGAAGCTCCTCGCGGGTTGTAAGAGTCATAAATTTGCTGAAAACGCTGTTTAAATCTACTTCAATCATGAGAAAGGAGGAGAAGAAATGAAGAAATGGAGAAGAAGGATGTTGCTCTACTGAAAAGCTGATACATGCAAAAAAAATTTGGCTCTTACCACGGTAAGAATATGTTTTTTTCATTTGAAAATAATCAAATTCTGAGAAAAGCCATAGTGACAGAAATCAGCACAAAAAGGAGAAAAAAAGAAGCTATTATCATTTACAAAAAATCCATTTTTTTTGTTCAGTTGGTGCTAAAATCTGCACCAAAACATCCTTTGTTGCCTCTTTTTTTTTGCCGTACCCTCGACCCCACCCAGATCCAAACCTCTCCAGGCCCTCATGCCAGTTTCTATCAGACTCTGGACTTTAAATATAGACGCCCATGCTGACTGCATGTCTCCTCGCATTTCTGTGCTTGGTGAGCAAGAGCATCTCTGAGCTTAAATTTTAACAAAGAATGACAGAAATGTAGAAGTTTCAGAGCTTCAGAGTTAAAACACAATAGATGCTCCAACAGAAAACCTCCACAAATCTGTGGAATTTTGTCTATGAAGCCTTTGTGAGGGATAATTTAGTCATTTTAAGAGGAAAAAAATTAAACTGACGTCAGCATTGGCTTTACTTTTGTTTTGTGGTTGTAAGAGAAGTGATCCTGTGTGTGCAAACACTTTGGCACACCCGGTTTGATGCTTTAAGACCATCTGGTCACATGTTCTGCCAAAGTCCGGGATCTTTCATTTAATTGGCCTCTCCCAACACCAAAATAATACTTATATGTCGTAACCCATATCTTGACAAGCAAGAACAAGTATTTAATTTTGCAAATTTTCATGGATTTTCAAAAACATATCAGCCATTTTTAGTTTTATCGAGAACCCAAAACGAGTGTGTTGTTGGTTGGTCGGCACCCAGACACAAAACCATATTAATTTGACAGCTTACACCCGACCCCACCCATAATCTGAGGGATCACGCCATGTGTTTTTATTGCATTAAATATGGATGAGCATCCGTGAGCCAAGCAGTCTGCCCCTTTTTCTGAAAAAACTTGTCATGTTCTCATAATTTAATATGCTTATACTTTGAATGATACACTTATTTATGCATCATGCATGTCCAAAGCAAACAGGACCAGAAGCTACATTTTTTTCAGCCACCATAATTACAGGCAGAAAGTAGCTAAAACAAGGAGAAGAAAGATTTCTCAGTCAGTAAGGAGAATTTCTAAGTAACTCAGTGTTTTCTGCTTATTTCAATGTTTAACTTAAAAATCAACAGCTTTTTAAATTTTTGCACCTCATGGCCTGAGAGGACATTAACTCACATCTTTAAAAATCCATATTTTGACTCTGCAATAAAGTTGTATTAAAACTGCAGTATTTTTTACATTATTTGATCAAACACAGACACGTCTGATCTCAATCTGCAAACTGTGAGCTGTGATCAGCTCTGTTAACTCAGCATGTTCATCCTCTATCTGCAGTCTGCATATGCACTAACAATCCACTTCATGCTGAAGGGAACTCACAGACTCAACAGATAATTATATAGATGTTGATGGAAAGCAGCGGCCCTGCAGCTCTGGAATCGGCTCTGCATTGACCGAGCCCTTCTGTGGGAGCGAGTGAGTGATCTGCGCCGGCAGATGTGGTTAATGTTTTCACGAATGGATAACGTGCTAAACTCAGATTTCTCTTTGGACTTGCAATCTAATATAGGGAATGGTTTCCTTATAGCTCTTGGATCAAAATACAACATGGGAAGGGCTGATGAGGAGGGGTTGTTGTTCTGGAGAACATCGTTTGTGATGCAAAACAAACCAAAGAAATGAACAGTTTTTCAGTTTTAAAGTGATTTTAAGGAGAGTTGCAGTTTATTAGAGGTTTACAGTCATCTATAATTTTTAAACTATCATCAAATCTTTTGAAAACACTGAGTTAGTATGTCTTTAAATAGTTCCCATCACGTTACTCCATCTGTAATACTGTGCATGCAACCCATGACCCATTCATTCCTACTGGGAAAATAAACCTTTAACAAAAGGCCATAAGTATATATTTCAATTTTATAGGATAATGCTTTGTAATTTCCTAAAACAGCCACTATTTTCAGCTTTACATGATCAGAAAGTTGGCATTTGTAATATTTGGGATGGATTACAGTAAACTGTGCTCATGTTTGTCCAAAAACTTAAGCACATAGAAGAATAATCTGAGTTTCTGACTACAAATGCCATATTTGAATAAAGTCATGGTTGGCTTTAAAGAACAAAACAGAACAGTAGAATACACAGTAGGTATATTTAGAGAGACTGCAACCTCAAAGCAGAAGCTTTCAGAGCCAAATCTGCTCTCAGATGCTCAAAAAATCTTTCATGTAAGCTGTTAAATTCTGCAGCGATGCACCAACAACTAAACTGTCATTTCACTTTTGCAAGATACAAAACAGTTTCAACTTAAACTGCCCAGTTTGTGCTGCTAAAAGAGACTTTCATTTATTAAAAAAAAGTTGTAAATGGTGCCAACTCTTTCGAGAGAGTTCATGAAGAAGCTTCCTGCACTCAGAGAACAGACTTCTCCCTAAAGATCTCTGCATTATTCTAAAGACACACAGCCTTTTTTGCAAACGTCCTGTCTGTTTCAGCAGCCCAGGCGTGACGAAAAAACGCCGCAACACAATTGACTGACCCAGTTAAACTGGACCAAATCTAACCCATCACAATCATCAGTTAAGACTGAGGCGGGTGGAAAAAAAAAAAGAATGAAAAAAGATAGGACACAAGAGAATAGCACTAAGCTTCAGAGACCTCCCCTGGCATCGCTAATGCATGCCCTACTTAAATGCTTAACATGAATAATGTTGTGCCCCCCTCCTCTTTTTCATGTAACAATACCACGTCTGTTTAGGCTGGAATTCAGCATCCAGTGTTTCATATCTTCTGTAATGCCAAGGGATTTCCCTTCAGCAGCATCTCCCCGTGGATCTCTGCGTTCTTTTCCCATGGAACTCCTCTGAACAATGCGATGTTGTTGGAAGTCAGGAATGCCATTCTCAAAGAACAAGAAAAGCCTTTTTCTATATGGACATGATGGATAGTCAACCTCATGCAGGGAGGTAACGCTGGTAATGGAAAGGAGAGGGGAGAGGGTAGGAGGGGGGAAAGGGGACAGGAGGAGGCTTACCCAAGGCTTTGAGAAGTTCATCAAAATTCTCACTCCTCTTCATCTTCCAGGTGCCGGCAAAGTTAGGCATGTCTGCTGAGGCTGAGTGTGCAGGGCTGCAGAAAGAACCTGTTCCACGCTCTGATGCTGCTCCCCTTTTTCTCTTTTCCTCTTTGACTCTTTCTCACCCTCCTCCTCCGTCTTCCCCCCGTGCTGCTTGCTGTCTCCTCTGCTCAGGGCTCAGCCTCACGCTCACGCCGTTACACCCAAGGGTTTCTCTGGATTTTTCCTTTTTTTTTTTAAAATCTTCTTTTCTCTTCACACACTCTTGCTTCGCTCTGTGTCTCAGTGTGCTGGAGGAAATCTTGTCTTCAGCTCCTTTATAGCTGCTGTCCTTAACGGGAGTCAGAGGAGGTCCCTCCCACCCGAAAGCTCTGTCCCATTAATACAGTAGAGCAAAGACTGGCATGTCAGCTTCCTCCGGGGACTAAAACGACTCAATTCATTCTTTCAGAGCGTATTTATAGAGCTTCGCTTATATGAATAGTCATTTTTGAAAGTGTGGAGGTTGGTTTTCATTGTTGTTGACGTCTCTTGGTGAGATGAGTTTAAAAAAAAAAAAAAGTCTCTTTAAGATTTAATACAGAAAAAAGAAGCAGCTGAGGCTTAATTTTTCAAACCATTATGCAACTTTGTTTAAAATTAGAAGTGTACAGAATAAAGTTAATAAAACTTGTATAACTTTTATTCAAATGAATATTGAAACTGTGCATTATTAGAATTATGTTGGAGACATTTGCATTGTATTAATTATGTATTATTATGAAAAAGTGTTCATTTTGGGGATTTTGCCTCCTCTGAACTGTCTAACTAGTGCACTCAAAGTGTTATTTCTTTAGTTTCTTTGTGGATTTTCTGTTGTGTCTTAATTATAAATTTGTTTTGCATTGTTGACTAAACAGCCGCGAGATATTACAGTAAAACTTTGAACAATTTAGCCTCAAACCAATCGTGCACCGCACACATGGCTCAAAGAGAT
>JAPZDY010000023.1:21295997-21320415 GCA_029783645.1 Ctenochaetus hawaiiensis
CCGCGAGATATTACAGTAAAACTTTGAACAATTTAGCCTCAAACCAATCGTGCACCGCACACATGGCTCAAAGAGATGGTTCCTTTAACTGGTAATGAATCATCTGCATGTTTTGTCCTTAATTCCTCCCCTCAGGATTTATCAAGGATTGTTATCATATTTATTAGACATGCATTCTTTTGTATTGTTTTGTTTTGTATGAATTATGTATTAATCTGTTTGTTATATAAAAAATATTCCAGCTTTTTTATTTTAAATCTTCCCCCAGTGCAAAGCTTTGCATGGGAAGTTTTTAAGGAGTGTTGCGCCATGATGAAACTACAGCTGAGTTGCCTTTGCACCCAATCTTTCACCCACAGACCTGCTCGGGTGAAAGATTGGGTGCAAAATGTGACAAAGTGAAGCTGAGCTGTAATCTGAAAAAGCATCTCTCTCTCTACACAAGTACACAATGTTGTTAATCCTGTAAATATAGTACATCAAATAATCAAATGATCACTAATGAACGCATTCAATTTTTTTAATTATATAATCATACTAGTGTGACATGTCCTTTCCTTGAATAAATATTAGGCAAAAAAAGGAGAAATGTCATCATCCCTAACATTAGTAAATTTTCATGTTATTCAATAAGACCAGTCAGTGTCAAATAAACAAATAAAATACGTTTATTGAAAATGTTGATTAGCAGTTTGATGATTTATTTATTTATTTTATTTGTTAAAACAGTATTTCATCATTCAGAAGATTCACATTCCATGTTACAGAGCACAACACTTGCAAATGTGGATAATTATATTGTAAATAGCTTTTTGGATAATTACAACAAACGTAACTGTTGTAATATGACACAAGTTCTGTTTCTGTCTTTGAATGCAGCTTCACTGTCCTTGAATTGTTTCATTGTTCACAGAGGAATTAAAGAGAAAATCATCAAAATGACGTGAGTAGCTTGTTGGAACGAAAATAGTTTCCAAAGGAGGATTTTAAATGACTCCAAACCTCTTAAAAATTGACACCTCAGCTTAAAAGTTTCTGCTTTTTATTTGGATTAGTCTTTCTTTTCCCATCGACACATCTGCCAAGACCAAATCCCACAATCAGACTAGACTGATCATTTCAAAGCCAAAAGGAGGAAAATGATGATTACATAAGGAGCTGACTCTGAGAAACTTATATTAACGTTTCATGTTTAAGTCTGTGTTTAATCAAGTTTGATTCTCAGTTAATTTTTCCATCTAACAGTGAGTCATTATGTCTAGATGAGCATAAATCCATCTGATTTGACTCTGCTTTTAATTAAAAGTGAGCATTTAGAGTTTTGTCTTGTCATGAAGTACAAATAGAAAAATGTGCTCTAGCTTTGCTTTAACACCTCGATATGATCAACAAACAGCACGGTTGCAAAAGTTATGAAATGCTTAAATGTTTTATGCTGTTCTGCTCTAAAAGTGTCTTATTTTGTCATTTCAAAGATAATAAGAGAGGTCCTGCTCTCCTTTCAGCACACTGCAGCTGATGACATTACATTAGGTTCATTACACACCATCTCTGAAAATACAAATGAATCACATGGCTGAAAATAGCAGCACTGTGATCATTACAGCCTGCAGGACAAACACACAAAAAACAAGTGTCTAAAGGAGAAATTAAAGATTCCAGGGAAAGCAGATCCAGATTTTTAATGTTATATAGATACGACAGTAAAGGTATAAGATTAATATTTTCTGTGCGTATAGAGTTAATAGTGCAAATGATAGCCTTTGGAGCTTCATTTTTCTTCACTAACATGGATGAAAAAGTGCAATAACAGCAATGTAACAGTTAGTAAAACAGCCTTTAAGATGAGCATTTAAAAACTGAGTAAAAAAGTCAGTAACTTATAGTTTTTCATGCATGTCTGCAGCTCTACAGGTGGTTCATTTGTTCACATATTTAGAGAAGATCAGAGTTTCATCTGGCAGTGAAACAGTCATCTGAATGAAGGTAACAATTTAGCCAACGTAGTCCTTTGTGGCATTTTTAAGAATCATATAAACATCAAAATATCCACTATTGTTAATGTTAGAATTATTTTAGGTTGTTTTATGTCAAGCTTTTCTCCCTCTTGTCTCTCCCTCTCCCTCTCTCTCTCTCTCTCTCTCTCTCTCTCACACACACACACACACACACACACACACACACAGCCTGCTCTAAATAGGACATCACTCATCTTCTTCACTCAGGCTGTCAGAAGATTCACACTCCTGTCCTCTCTCTGCAGCTCCACTGCCCATTTCAGCTCAACTTTCAGGAGTTATTCAAAACACACCAGCTGTATTACAACTTTGTCTTGAAAACTGTCATGAGTCTTGAGCTCAGACTGCTGATGCAGTAGCTGTCAAAAACTATTAGAAATTTTTCCTCTTACTCCTCAGGCTCCGGTTTGCCTGTCTCTTGGCAGTATAGAGGTTTTACTATAAAACAATGTTAACGTATCAAGACAGGCAGGCGACTCCTGAAGATTCTGAGTCTAAGTTATTGCAAAAATCAGTATTTCTAAAATGAGCTCTTTACACACAAACTGTGTGTGCATTATAGTGTGATTAAATCAGTGTAACTGGATATAAACTAGACTATAGTATTAATAAATCTCTTAAAAAACATTTGGGTATATTGTTGGTTTATTGATTATTTTACATCTAAAAATAAAAAATATTATTAACAGATAAATGATGCTAACTTATTTGAATGAATAATCTTGCACGTTTTTTATGTAAATTAATCGTATTCAATATCTTTTTTTACTTGTAGTAATCGCCTTGAAACGCTTTTCCTCCACTGTTCCGCTGGTGGCGATAGTGCGCTTCATACGTTATTCTCCAATTGTCATGTGACAAACGAAGAAGACGGGAAGCGGAAGTTACGTTTAAGTTGTCATGGCGTCTCACATATAAATCGCTGAGCTTCTGATACTGAATAAACATCTCATAAGGATATTTTAAGGTTAGTAGATTCATATTAAATCATGATAAATTAACAATGTGTTGTCAATAGTCAGTCCGGTGAGATGGGCGGTCAATCGATAATCAAAATAACTGTTTTAACTGCAAGTAGCACTTTGTTGCCAGCTTGTGCAGCGCTAACATGCTGGTCACCGTTGTTAGTCAGAGCTAGCTCCTGTTATCGGTAGTTTTAGCAGCTTATTAGGCAATACGACTGCACAAATATGTTGCTTATAACCCTCAATTTCGTTATCCATCCGTCTCTTTTTCCACTGACAGCGGCATGGCTGCATTTTAAATCGTTTGCTTGTAAAATTGTATATTTCTTGACTTCCGAACTTGCAGTGATGAAGGAGATGTTGATATCTTCTACTAAAGTTAATAATCTAAAACTGCAGTGTGAGATGCTATCTTACAAGTAGAAGTCTTCATTGAAATTGTTACTTGAATAAAAGTATTAGCAGGAAAATTAGCTCATAGTATTAAAAGTAAAGGTACCCAATTCAGGTAATAAGACTACTGTTTTGATTGATTTTTTTGATTGATTTTTTTTATTTCGGTCATGTCAGCACACTTATTCAGCATCACACATTGTCAATAGATGATCATATTGTACAAGACCGAAAGGGAAGACGGAAGAAGCAAAGCTTGTCTAGTCCCGTCCCCATGTCCTTAATATTTATTCTCCTCTTTTTTCACATATTATCAGATTATTGTAAATTTGTATTCCATTCACAGTAGTATGATATACTGTAAATAATACATTATGATCATATATTGCTCATGCATTAATGTGTAGGACTGCATTTAATTATATCTTTCTGAATTAATCTGCATATTGTTTTCTCCATCAGTCATTTAATTGTTTTGTTTTAAACCATATCGAAAATAGTGATAAAGACTAACTTAAAAACAAGCATTATGAAGGTGTCACTTTGGGCTCTTTCATTAAATAGACGAACGACTTAAAATTATTTAAAAGAGAAACAGAAAAAAATGGTGTAATTGATTTTTCTGTCATTTAATGGATTGTTAATCTACTAGTTCTTACATTTTTTGTAAATACTGTTGGACAATTTATCAGTAAAAGAGCACAATATTGTATTTTTTTCACATGTTTTGTGTGCACAAATTATATATTTATAAAGTAAGAAAATTAAGTAACATAAAAGTAGAAAGTCACATGAAAAGTAAAGACTAAAATTAAATACATTTACTCAAGTACTGTACTTTGGTTCAAATTTGAAATGCTTGTACTATGCTTTAGTCTTTACTTTTAAACTAGTTTTCAGTGTAAAGCAGTTATTGCCTTGAATAAACCAACTCACTTAATGTTGTTTTCAGGCTTAAATAACCTCACTGGCTCTACAACTCCCAGGACCAAAAAATGAGCACGCAAGTAAGCAACAAATTCAAGTAAATTAATTTTACAGCCAGTATTTCATATCTGGTTGAAAAACTAACTGTAAACCTGTGCTTCAATTTCAGTACAGCATCCTTTTCAAGCAAGAACATGGTGAGTAACTTTGTGAATAAACAGTTCTCACTTTATTACTTGAACTAATTTGAAAATGCTAAACTTTTTCTTTTAATTGCTTTTCCTTGCTGCTCTGCTAGCTCATGATGATGCTATCTGGACAGCAGCTTGGGGTAAAAGTGAGGCAGATGGGACAGAAACAATCGTCACTGGTTCACTAGATGATATGGTCAAAGTCTGGAAATGGTGAGTCTTGCTTCACATCAGATCTGTTAAGTCTTACAAGGAGAAACACAAATCTATGACAGTGATGTAACGATTTGATTGTTTTTCTTATCTTTTCTATCACTTAGTCCCTCATAGATCTTTAACTGTGCTATAAATAAAAAAACTTGACTTGCTGTTAAAACAATTCCCCATCAGGGTCCGTTTATTATTATTCTAGAGCTTTTGCTCACATCACTTGATATCCAGTTTGCCCAGTTGTCATGGACTTTTACATGCTTGTTTTAAGAGCGCTTTAAGAAACTTTGTTCTGTGTTGAGTTTATTTGAGTTGACATGACAGAATAATTTTGTTCCTGCAGGTCAGATGAGAAGCTGGAGCTGCAGTGGACTCTGGAGGGACACCAGCTGGGTGTGGTGTCAGTGGACATCAGTCACAACGGAGCGATTGCTGCCTCCAGCTCCCTCGATGCTCACATCCGTCTCTGGGACCTGGAGTCTGGAAAACAGATCAAGTCCATGGACGCTGGACCAGGTAAAACAGCCTTGGAGGATCATTGACTTTGTTTATTGATGGGTTTGTAGTGGATGGTTGGATATCATAGTGAGTAGCCTCTTTGTACTTAAAACTTATCAAAATAATCATTAATTTATCAAATTGATCACTGGTTCCCCCTTACTGTCAGTATGCACTTTGTCTTATAGAGTGTATGTTTAAAGTTGAAAGGATTGGTTGATTGACGGAAACAAAATCTTCAACTTTTTTGATCATAGATTAATTATTGAAGCTTAAAAAAAGCCAATAAAATATAGCTGATTTAACTTGCTAATGTCAGGTGCTTTTTTACTGTCTAGTAGCAAAAGAAAAACTGTCGCTCAGTTTAGTCTCAAACCAAACTTTCAGGGGATGACAGCTTGTCTGTTCTGCTGCATAGCTTGTTTTATTTTTTCACTCTCACCTTTCAGAAACCCCACACCCTGAAATGTGTGTGTTGAATCAAGCTGTACTTCATATAAATGCCATGTCACCTTCCATTAGTAACACTCTATTTCACTCAAGGGTTGGTGTGTGTCAGTGGATTAAAAAAACCTTTTCTTTCCCTCCATGGACATACGCTATTCTTGGTACATTGGTTTCTTCAGGAGTGAGAGTTGTTATATACAACCTTTGTTTTTTTCTTTTGGTTTTATGTTATTATTTTACAAATGCCGCAAAAAGTATGTTTGATGTCTTTTGCAGAGATAGTTAGACAAGATTTAGTCGATCATTATTCATATAAGTAATTTCAATTCACTATTTCTTTTCTGATCATTTATGGCACAACAAAGCACAAAATATGATCTCATGAGCTAAAACAAATGAATCTGTCAAAAATAGTAAAGGCAGAGACAGCCAGGCTCTTTTTGTCCATGCTTTCTTTCCAGACATTGAAACCAGCTCAAATAATTGTGATCAGGTAATGATGTAATAATTGTGATAGGAGATAGATGAGGATACACAAAAGTCATCAGCCTGTTAATGGGGAAATTTATATTATGTATTAATTAACAATTAATTTATAGCAGACAGATGGAACTGATGATTCAAAGCCAAATTACTTTCTAAAAGTAGCTTAGCTGTACCTCAACTATTTTCCATTTCTTTATTAAGCAAAGTGTTTTTGTTTTTTTTTATCATGGTGTTTTATTTGCAGACTGAGCAGCCAAATATTAACTCATCCATCTTTACTCACTGCATCTGAACTTTTCTTACCCTCAGGTGTGCAAAAACTTAATGTTATGAGGTTCTTTTTAAAATGAAACATTATTGGTTATCTTGTTTGTATCTGCCATGAGAGGCAGATAATTATTGGTCATCTGTATCAGCTGAACAGCTGAAACAACCCATGTTTTTCTTCCCACAACAAGACGCATTAGTTGACCATTAGACAGTAAAGCAGGCACAAACATTACATTTTAACTAGGTGATACATTGCATAAGATTGCTGTAGACAGTGTTGTTAAAATGAATGTTTCCTTAGAAAGAATCATTTTAATGTGTTTAACCCTCCCTCCATCCTTCCTCTCCCCTCTTCAGTCGATGCTTGGTCGGTCGCCTTCTCTCCAGACTCTAAGTACATCGCCACGGGGAGCCACCTTGGCAAAGTCAACATCTTTGGTGTGGAAAGCGGCAAGAAGGAATATTCTCTGGACACTCGAGGAAAATTCATCCTGAGCATAGCTTACGTAAGTGAGCATAAATTGTCCTTCCGGTCAGTAGGGTGAAAGCTTCTTAAGCTTGGCGTCTGTGAGGGCTGAGACCTCTCTGTAATCGCTGTCTAGTAACTCAGTTTGATTTGTGTCTCTCCTCCTTAACACCAGATTTTCCCTGTTAAACTCTTCACCCCTTTTTACCAGGTCCAAATTTAGTTTTTCAAGGCTTTTAGAGTTAACTATAATTCATCCACTCCCCATCTCTTTAAATTAGTCTTTATAATCAATAAGTCCAGTTTTAAAAATTCTGTTTCTCTCCTCAGAGCCCTGATGGAAAATATTTGGCCAGTGGAGCGATCGATGGAATCATCAACATCTTTGACATCGCTACTGGAAAGCTGCTCCACACACTGGAAGGTGAGTTCCCATATTAATATTTATTATTATTTATGTAATAAATGAAGGATCTAGTCCTGCAAGTAGGGAATTTTAGCATTGCCAGTGATTCTGTAAAATATTATTTTGAGTAATTGATCGAGCTTTTTTTTAGTTTTTCAGCTAATGTGAAAAATTAAAGAATGATGACCACACTTTGAGTGGTCAAAGAGCTTTTTTAAACTTGCTCATTCAATTAAAGATATTCAATTTATAGGTTATAAAACACAGAGAACAGCAAATTATCACAATTAAAAATCTTAAACAGTTACATTACAATTTATTTAAATTACTTAGTAATAAGTAAGATTTGTTCTCCTTCAAATAACCTATTGATGAATCTTTTTAGCAAAATATAAATCTGACAAATACAAGTGAACAGTTTCAAACTTTCAGAAAAAGTTAAATCTAGTTTAGGTTACAACTAAGTATCATTAAAATTATGAATACTAACTTAAATTTGCATGAACACATGCTCGCAATGTAAATTTTTGGAAATATAGATCAATAAGTCATTTGCACAGAGCATACACGTTTTGCATGAAATGTTAGTATATTAGGGATGAATAGATCTTGTTGAACTTTTCCAAACAGCAGTGAGGCATCGAGCATCAGTGACTGTTTCCTCTCTCTTCAGGTCACGCCATGCCCATCAGATCCCTCACTTTCTCCCCCGACTCCCAGCTCCTGGTCACAGCTTCTGACGACGGCTACATCAAAATATATGACGTGTGAGTTCATCCGGCAGCTTGTCATGAACTCACCTGCCAGTCAGTCTCTGCTGTTTTGATATGCAAACACATTAATAAACAGAACAGAGGAAAAATGTGCTTGTTTGTATAAAATAATAGTTTTTTTTTTTGCAGGCAACATGCCAACCTGGCTGGCACCCTGAGTGGACATGGATCCTGGGTTCTTAATGTCGCCTTTTCTCCAGATGACACCCACTTTGTCTCAAGGTAAAAACTCAGCTTCAAAACAGCTTCAGGTTGCTTCAGAACAAGTTGTCTGTTTTTATGCATAAAAGCTGCATTTCTGCAACTTAACATTTAATCACCTGAAGCTGAAGAAACACTGACACTTAAAGCCAAAACCTTGATTCTCTGTTCTCTCTCCTTCCTCTCTAAGCTCGTCTGACAAGAGTGTGAAGGTTTGGGACGCCAGCTCCAGAGCATGCATCAACACTTTCTTCGACCATCAAGACCAGGTGACCCAGAAAACCCTTTATCTCTTCACTGAGCGTGTTATAATCAAATTCAAAGTGAGAAAATATCTGCTTCAGGTGCTGATGTGTCACGAAGTGGACCCTCACATGACCCTTCACCGATGCTTCAGCTCAGGCAAAACTAATAACCTCAGCTGTCATTAGATCCCTGGTCTCAGACGCCAGTGTAGATTTTGATCTGTTCTCCAACAAAGCCTCTAGAAATAGCGTCAACTCTGCAATATTGTTCTGCTGCCTTTAAGTGAGATGACTGATAAACAAGTATTTCTACAGGAACATGTAACTTGAATCCCATCTTTTCTATCCCTATTTGTCATCAGGTGTGGAGTGTGAAGTACAACAGCACCGGTTCAAAGATCATTTCAGCTGGAGACGACCGAGCCATCCACATCTACGACTGTCCCATGTGACGAATGATGTCCTGTACAGGTTACTATAAGAGGGGATCCACAGAGCTGTTAACTCACATCATGCAGCTGAGGCTGGTAACTAAGGGGGGAGGGAGAGGCTGTAAATGTAATAATTTTTCCTTTTTTTTTGCACTGGCCCACTATGGTCAAATAAAAGGGTTGCTTTTGTACTTTTGTTTCTGTTGTTTTTATTCTACTTTTTTTTTATGGACTGAGCGCTTAAGCTGTAAATAGTCATCCGGCGGTTTGAGGAATTGATAATCAGAAAAATTACATTTTAACCCGTGTACGTTAAGGCATAAACACATGAGACAGGTTAGGTAAAGACAGGTCAAAACTAACAGATTTTCTCCTCAATTTCTGACGTTGGAAGCTCAGGTATTCTCGAAGTCGCTGTCTTGCTGTCCTGTTCTCTCACAATTTTCATTTTGTACCAGTTTCCACCCATTCCTCTGTCCCATGAGGAAATGCAACTTTATTGTTGTTTTCAGCAGCTGTTTGCAAGAGATGAAGTGCTCCCTCCAGTGGCTTTGCAGGTGTAATGCAGCCTCATGAATTACTGATGCTTATGCATTACAACGTGCAGGTCACTGAACTAGACACTGACCACTGTGGTAATTTACAATTCTTTATTACTTTTCATCAAATACCATCATCAGTTCTGCATGTTTTAAAACACATCGTACTGTGCCTTTAACAATCCTTTGATATGACACACAGCAGGTCATTCATAGACTGTAGGTGTAGCACTTCCTACGTTTGGGCAAAGGTCCATTAAGTTTGTTTTTTATAGATAAATCACATCATTTCAGAAATTCTTTTTCACTTAAACGTTGTGTTGTACAAATAAAAAAGTGCAGTTTGAAAACAGTAAAACATTTGACAGTTTATAAAAGAAACTTCACTGAGCTGTGTTTTCTGGCAGTAAGAGACATTTTGAAACATGGCTGCACCTATGTGGTCATTTTTAGCATTAAAGTGGCCTTGTGGATGAACATCACACTCGTTAAGTAACTGGTGAAATCTGAAGGCAACTTTGGAGTTAAATTGTGTCTACTGGTGTTGAGTCTGCTGCATTTACTCTGTATGTGTGTGTGTAAGCTTTAACCAAACAGCAGAATCGCCTGGGGCTTTAAGTCTGCCCTTTTATCAAATGTTTGCAGTCATTGCAAGCAGCATAAATCATACACAGAGCACACCAGAAGAAACAGTAGCAGAAGCCCATGAAGAAACACTTGATTCCCATCTTTCTGATGTGGTCCAAACCCTCTCATCTTTTCTCTCTGGCGTCACTTCAGTTTACTTCCACAGAGGAACAAAAAGAAGCAGAAACACCAATCCGTTTGGCCAGGTCAACTTATCAATATGTAGAATTCATCATTATACCTGCACCACTGACTGCACCGAATGCTGGAAAACAAAATGGGACACAGCTACATATATTAAAAAAAGGCTTGAAGGTGGGCTACACAGACTTAGGCCAGTTTTCACAAAGACCACTTGAGATAAACGACTATGTTGTCCTGTAAGTGAACAGAACATCTAACAAGTTTTAAATATACTTTTGGCTTCTTTACCACACTGAATATACAACTCAACTCTTCTGTACAATTTAACGGCATTACTATAATAAAATATCGCATCTAAGCTTTTCATTGAGGTCTAAACTAAAAGGTGAGATTTTTAGCAGATTTTTTCACACCTCTGCACAATATTTTCTTTTCACTGGAATGCTCACAGATATCTAGCTTTTTCTGCTCATGACATGCTCAGTAGGAGAAACAAGGCATTGTCTCCAAATTTTTGGCACATTGGAAACTCATTACAGTGGCCTCATTGTAACTTCTCTTAAAATACAAAGATATTTCCTGCAGAGTAGCTCAATGCCTGTGGAGTAAATTAAATGACCAAAAAAAACAAAAAACAAACCAACAGCCCCGAACTGCTACATTTTCAGAATTAAAAGACAAACTGTTTCAGTTGTTTCCTATTGTGAAAATTTACGGTATTCAAGAGGATTTAATCAAAGGAAACTTAAATTACCAACTATCCTTTAAGAGGAGATTTCTCTTAGTGATTTGCCAAATTTTAAAGATTTCATGTTTACGTTTGTGTTCTACATGGGGAATTCAGTTTTGACAAATGCAGAACCTGATTTTCACTCATCTTCAGATTTCACAGTAACAGTTCAGCCAAAAAAGTCACTAGAAACAGGTCTGTAAAACTGAGGCAAGGCAATAACACCTGTAACTCCCAAATGTACACAAAGGCAAACAGCAGCACTGTGACTCTGCTGCATCATACCTGCATCAACACAAAACAGATCTAAAAGGCATGTGCTATACAGCCGAGCAGATCCCCCAGAGACTGCACACAGATCTGGGTTATTATCTCCTTTTCTACATGAAAAGTTCCTGCTCGCCTGTGCTGAGGTGAAGTCTGGTCTCTCACCAGTGTCTGGACTCTATCAAATCCGCTCGCAGGCTCAGTCTCTTCAGAGTCTCATATCCCACCACGATGAGCACTGACGTGGGCAGGGAGGAAATGATGCGCGCAGACAGTCCCTTGGTCATCGCCCAGACTCCCTCCTCTGCCAGCAGCTGCTTGAATGTCTCGACTACAGAAGATCGTCCCTCCACCTTTAACAGACAGTGGATTGTTAAATTATCTCTGGTCAGCTCTATTATCTGAAAATAAATTTTATGGCCCCTTTATACTTAAAACTAAAACTATAAAGATAACTATAATGATATTTTGTTGCTCACGCATTCACTACAAGACATCTTTCATTTAGCACCGATTTCTGAGAAATGGAGGAAGGTTTCTGTCAAAAAGTGTCGGGTTTTTCTGCACTTCTGTGATTAATTTGTCCGCAAGCAATGGCATTACTTCTGCTGGTATGAGAAAACAAATGGAGCGCATGCACCTTCCATTTAAGCTTTATTCTGATTGGTTGAAAATGTTTTCTCTTTGTTTATGATTAAAAAAACAAAAAAACAACAACAACAAAATAAACACACACACACACACACTTTCAGCAGTGAAAGATGTCCAATGAGCTTGTTGTTTTGATGAAATCAAGAGCAAATTGAGAAACTGTTGAGCAACGTAAGCAGAAAGAGGAAGTGTAGCACCAGTGAAAAGCAGCTGACTCCAGCTGGATTTGGCGTGTCTAATCTATTTAATGGTTTTGCAGATTTATGCAGAAACACACTGATGTGCTCTGTTTCATGTATTTAAGTCAAATATTGCCTTTTGTGCACCCTATTTTTTTCCATTCTTCAAAGAAAAAAATGCAATTGGCAAGTAAATGTCGAACATTTAGTGTAAACTTTTTAAAATAAAACCCTGATCATGCTCTCAAATCTTCTCAGAGCCTTAACTGTAAATACAAATAAAATATCAGCCTTAAATGAAGTGGCTTTACCTGTACTCTTGCTCGAACAACATCCATGGGGTTGGTGATGGTGGAGGCGGTTGCTGCTGCCATTGGTCCTGCCAAAGCCTGCAGAATCAGATGGGGGCACTCACTTGGTGCCAACAAGGACAGCTGCTCTGTGAACCCAAGAGATATAAAGACAGTGTAAGACCAATATAATTAAATTTAAGTACACTACAGGTTCTCTTAAGTCAAGCTAAAACCTGAATGAATTTTAACAGAAGGCTGATTATAGTGCTTAACAAGATTTCATTCAAGTGCTCTCATATATGGACGAGCTACTTTTAATGGCAACTAACAGAATGGTGACTTACCTGCATAAAAATGATAAAAAGGCCACCAGAGTGCACTGTTTGGGATGTACGTGAGTAACGATGCCACGTAGCCCCTGTAAAATCCCCTGAAGCCATCGGCTGCAAATATCTGCACCGTTATGTCACGGGTTTGCCCGAAAGTCAGTCTGCGTTTGGATGCAGCAAGCATCATTTTGGGTTTGACCTTGAAGCGAGTCAGGTGTTCCCCCTGTCCTTGCATCATCAGTTGCTGAGATACAACATCGATGGGCACAGTGATGGTCTGAGCCACCAGGGATGCTGCCCCACCTGCCACCACCGACTTCACTGTGTTATTGGTTGAGTAGTGGGACACATACTTGCGCACCAGCTCATAAGTGGTGATATAAGCCTGCCCTGACACCAAGGTAAAGGTATTGACCATAAAGCCACGGTAGAGGCCTTGCACTCCCTCAGCTCGCAGGATCTTGCAGAAAGCATCAAAGGTGCCGGAGTAGAGGGCCTTCCCTTTCTGCACCTGGAGTCGAGTGCGAATGAGGCTGGCTGGGTAGACGGTGGCCCTGGTAGTCAACGTCATAAACACCCCCAGGGAGTAGAACTTCCTCTTGTCCAGGTCCTCCCATTCGATGATTTGGATTGCACCTTTCTGCTGCATGGCGCCGGCTAGGGCAGCGCTGCACCCCTAAAACCACATATGTGCAGCCATCAGCCCTCCAACTACCATCACACCTGTAACCAAGAACATTCAGCATTAGAAAAGCTGTGTAATCAATGTAAGAACCTGCAGGGTTCACCCAAATACTTATTTAGAATTTGGATTGTCTGTTCCCATGATGCCCATCAAGAGGCATTAAAATATCAAGTAACACACTAAATCGCAACTATTTTTGTAAAATGTAAAAATGGCAGCATACTGTATCAATAGAAGGCTGCCATAACATCTTAAATTGTACTTTGAATATTTATTGTTTCCTTTATCAATTATTATTTAACCGCTTAAATAAGTAGTCATGTGGTCTATAAATATCCAAATATAATGAAAATACAAAAGTTGATGTTTTCAAATAGCTTGCTGCATCAGAGAATCAGCATAAGACCCAAAGACACGCTGGAACAAGTAAAGTTACAAAAAACTGATTAATGCACAGTGGTTTATCAGAGAGATGACCTTGCAATGATCTGGGATGATGTCCATGTGTGTTACATAATTGTAATATTCTGCTATTGTTATGTACATATTTTTGATGAGAACTCAATAAGTTAGCCTGTTAAACATTGAAGCTTTAGTTTTGTGAGTCATTACGATGATCAGTGCATTTTATTGCTTTTAATTCTTAGCTCCTTACACAATCAATATATCTTTACTGGATTAGTTCAATGACCCACAGCTGCATTAGAAATGGGAATCGTGTGTCTTTAATTCACGCTCAAACTCAGCTATTATAAAAACATTTCAGGGACAAGTCACAACCTGATGATCCTGATGGACTTGTCACAGATTTTTGCATTATCAGCGAGACATATCAGTCATTCACAAAGAGGAACGTGGAGGCTGGGACTAGCATGCTACATGGGAGAATGAAATGTACCGTACAGGGGCAGGACAACTTCTGTACAGCTTGTATTCAAAGCAGTTAAGGCCAGCGACATAAAAACCGGATTTGTTCTTATCTTACTCTTAAACTACACGCCGGAAATCATGCACAATTACCCTATAATGCAAAAGTCTAATCAGACAATTTGACAATTTTATTGTTGTCTGGCAGCCGTTGGATAAGCACGTGCAATGTCAGCGTGTGCCCATACGGGTGCTGTGTGTTTGCTAGCTAACTTGAGCAATACTTTAGCCGTGTTAAGAAATACACGAGATGTTTAGCGTGGACACGCCGATTAAATTTACCTTTGAGAGGGTCATGCAGCTCCGGTTCACCGCTCGCCTCCACGGCCACTGAGCTGCTTTGGTGAGCTCATACGGCCTGTTCAGCTACAAGGAGGGTCGTGTCTTCCTCCATCACTGGTGCGTGCAAACATCGTCAAAGGTGAAAGGTCATGAGCTGTGTTTACTGCAGCGTTTTGCAACAGTCATTGAGAACTCTTCCCAAATAAATTAAACCTCCTGACAATGGTTTCCTCGTTCAGTCGATCGCTGTGGGGATTATGTTTACCTAGCTTGTGGTTTGTTTAACTAAGTTGGCGATGATGATGCATTCAGGCGTTGCGCATAATTTGCACAATCAATTAACAAACAGAGCCAAATGGCTTGATAAATGGAGAAGTGGTATAAAAAGTGGTCAGATCGTTGCTTAAAGTAGAAGTAGGAAAACAACATTGCCATATTCAAAAAGCTACTTAGGTCTAAAATACTACATGTACAATACAACATGTGAAAGAGATATTGAAAAGGTCCTATTTATTATGCAACAGAATGGTCCTTGTTTGGAAACAAAAATTACCAGTGAAGTGATAACAGTGCGGTTAGAGGGACAATGTTGTGATTACTAGCAGCAGAGTTAACAAGCATGTGTAAACAGGCATACCTAAGCCAATAAACGATGTCATAAAATAATAAAACTCATTTTTATCTGTTGTAATACTGAGATGTAATACAGATGCAAGATAAAATATGCTGCAGGTCAAGCTTACACCATTTTATTGAATCGGATATGATACAAAGCAAGGTTATATAACAGCAATATAACACCTGGTAGTAGCCAATAATGCTCTGACAAAGCATAAAATAACGCGTCGATATACGTAATTACATTCGAACTATAGCATCTAGAATGCAAATATTTGCTATAAAGTATGGACAGCACGGAAGTGTTTGAAACTAAGGGAAGTAAAATCAAGAAAGTTTTAAAAGTAGTTAGAAATCCGTGGTGCTTTGAACGCACCAACTACATAGTAGCTCAACTGCTGTCACGTGAGATGTTAAGGAGAGCACTTTTAAAGTCGCAGTCAGTCATACGTATGAATTTACCACGATTAACATCAAGAAATTCGTGTTTTTGTTGACAATTTATGACAAACTTTTTAGATAAAGACCTGAAAAAAATCCTATAGGTCAACTGCAGGCTGACTGCTGTGTCGACTTACTTCAGCAAATTTCTATGCAATATTCACATATTTATAAATTTTCAACGATGAATACAGGTACATATGCTATTGTTATCACTATTTTTTTAGAACAAAAAGAAATTTAAGTCAAGGTCTTTTAAGGGCAGAACAGTAGATTTTCTTTGGTAAATAATAAGTGGGCGTGGCTGCCGATCTCTGTCCTCTGATTGGTCAGATCAGTGCTGCCAGTGCAGTTGTGAAAACGGGTCGTGTTGATTTCAGAAGTCATCATGGCGCTCACTTCTCCAGTCAAAGGTAAAGAGGTATCCTCTGCTAACCTTACCTCGCAAGCCGTCATCAGACCAGCCTCTCGCCTGAAAAAGATAGGAATCGATTAGTTAAGACATCCTTACCCAAAAAAATGGCTGTCGTTTGCTTCACTTAGCATTTCACAAAGTGTACCGGCGGCAAACTGTAAGGAGACATAGAAGCTAACATCAGCTAGCTTGGCAATGTTTGATGTAGCTACAACTAAATAAGAGCTGGTAAATGACTTATTACTGCAAGATAGACGTGCCTTGTCTCTACACAAAAGCATTTTAGCTTAAGGTACTTTAACGTACCTTCTAGATAGACTGAAATTGTCTGTAATTGCCTTTGTCTTATCTCCTCAAGAGGTTCCGCACTAGCACGATAACTGGTAAGGTACCGAGTGTGGGCTTCACGATAAGGACCAGTGTTAGCAACTTGAACCTCAGCTAGCTTTGTCGCTGTCTTCCGTACCCTGTCATCGGAACACATCCGCATTGAGATGATTTATATGAAATGTTCACAGGCATAATTTTCTTCATTATTTAAACAACACTTGTGTCACGTCAGCTTAAATATGTGACTCTCCTGGTTAAGTATTTGTAGGGACTGTGCGACAAGACAAGAAGGATTGCTTTTTCGTCAGTCACCGAACGAGTCTGTTGAAAGTGAGATCATAAACCATCGTAAAAATATCATTTGCTAGAAAACACTCATGCATCGAGTCTATTCAGTAATGCTTTTTCTTTTAGGTGTCTCAACAGTTTTCCGCATGCTTTTTGTATGAGTGAAAACAGGTTCTCGTAGGAATTCAGAAAGATAGGGAGATCTCATACTGATCAGCCAGAGTTTTTGTTGTGCATCGAGTAGTATATACAGTAACGTTATTTTGTGTGATATTTTAATTTTTGCTTGCTTTGAATTAGGTTGTGGCTAAAGGTTTTTGCATATATTTATTTAAAAGAGGTGAGCTGACTGACAAAACTATCTCAGTGAGGCAGAAAAATGCTGTTGTCATGTAGTAAGTGGCAAAATTTGAGAGGGGTTGTTCAAGCTGTTCAAGTCTGAAAACAAATATTATCATTTGAAATGATTACATGCATAAGTGAATGTTCAAAATATTTTGCCATGTGAGTGAGGCATAAATTATAGTAGACATACCTGATCTCTCATACTTAGGTTGCTATTAAATACATCGATAAATCCAAAACAGTTGAGTTGCTGTGTGAGGCTCAGGTAAACAGAACAGGATAAATTATTGACATATACTCAATCCAAAAAGACTATATTTGATATTGTAGCACATTGACTTGTAATGTAAGCCTGTTCTGAATTTGACACTAGTAACATGTTTTTTAAGCAAGTTAGGACAGAGGCAACAAATGAGTAGTAAAGTTGTGTTATTCTCCAAAAATACTTGATTAGAACAATCCATGTTCATTGATGAGAGGGGATACCTACATTTGGGTAATGATTGGGTATGAAGAAGGATCCTTGAAAGACTCAGTCGTTCACAAGCAATGGCAGGGGAGCTACACTACTTTCTGAATTGCGTGAAGAAATGGTATTGCTACATGAGCTTATGAGCTTAAAAACACAAGAAAACTGTTGTCAGCAAACACAATTTGTTTGCAAATGAGTGAATTCTGTGTCAGTTTACGTTTTATACAGTGTCCCAATATGTTTTGGAATTTGAGTTGTATGCTACGCTGTATTGACACTGTTTTATGTCAGAGCTTGACTATGACAAAAAGCTTTGTTTAAAAACTGGTTTATGCCTGCTTGCTTAGGTTAATTGAGCTAAATTACAGTGGTTTGTTTATTTTTCTTCTTCTTTAGTCGCAGTTATAATGGTCTTGCTGCAGTGCCCCACCATTAGTGAAACATTGTTTAGAGGAACTACTGCAGATGAAGAAGATATGAGGCCCTAGTGTGTCATCACATTGGTTTTAGTATCAGATTGTAAG
Organism: Ctenochaetus hawaiiensis; assembly: GCA_029783645.1. Lineage (NCBI taxonomy): Eukaryota > Metazoa > Chordata > Actinopteri > Acanthuriformes > Acanthuridae > Ctenochaetus > Ctenochaetus hawaiiensis. The sequence continues at coordinate 21,314,011 of JAPZDY010000023.1, forward strand.
AATCAGACTAAGCCAGTTCTTTGATGTGGATATTTACATCTTTACCAAAGTTAAGCATGTGGGCCTTAACTTTAAGCTTTGCAGGATTGTATGATTGTTCCTGAGGACATTTTTCAATTTCGTATTTATTAAATAAATACACACTTAGGATTTGGCAAACACAAACTACAGCTCTAAAAAATAACAGTATGTAATGATTTTTAAAACAATATTTGATTAAGTCTGTGTTAGCTGCAGTTTCAGGTCCAAAAGTCTTTATAAGTTAGTAACCTGAGAGCCAAAGTTACAGCATGATGCCCTGTTATGAGAGCAGTGAGTGTTCTGCCAAGACTCTGTCCAAACTTGGAACTTGCTTAGCTTACTTTTCACACTAAATCTAAAAGGAGAATTTTATCAAAATTTAACAGAAACAGGCAAAATTATCTGCATATGCCTTCTGACCTAAACTTACCACCTTTTGAACTTTCACGGAGTACCAATTAAATACAGATTTTTAGTTCTGTATAACCAGAGGGTTATATTTTACAGCCAGCGAATATTCTCAAGGCTGCAGTAGTCTCTGTTTTGTAATCTTTTTGGTTCAGGTAACCACATCCTGCGTAAACTCACGTGAAAGACAACAAAGAGAGATCTTTCTGTTTCTCTTTTCATTGCATTTACTTTCTGCTCCTCATGTTACACTTTTCAAGAAGCTATTAATAGTACAGTATAGTTTATCTATTCTTTTAGAAAAGCTGCAGCCAAATACATAGATGTACAATGTGCAAAACCACCCTGAAAATTGAGTACTTCCTGCCAGTTTCTTAGAGATGTGCCTTATTCTGAGGAAATCCCCACTGAGCAAATGTCAGGAAGGTTAGCTGGCAAAGTAATGATCATTTGTTTATCACCACTGGGCTTAATTTGTTAGTCTCACGGAATAAACCTGTCTAACCTGCGAGCACACATGCCGGGGTAAAAAAAACAAAAAATCAGATGATCACATCTAGAACTTTGTACACTTGAAAATGTTGACTTGCATTTTAGTTGTGTTGAATAACACCTGTTTTCTCTCTGCAGAACACCCATATAGCCATCTAATTGACACATTGGAAGATGGCAAGATCAAGTTCTTCAATCCACAGAAATTAAATGATCCAAGATATGGTGAGTTGAAGCCCCCTGGCTTAATGAAAGGGCACATTTACACATAATGCACAATGCAGACTGCTTAATGAGGTTACATTTTCAAGTGGCATTACACAGGAAAGCAGTATAAATGTGTCTGCATGTGGAAGGTCTTAAAGAACATGTGAATAACAGTCTTAAAGAACAATAGAAATTTACCTCTGACAAGGATTATTAAATAAACCATTAAGAGCCTTCACTGGTTTACCTCTTCATGGTCCTAAAAGTTCTTTTTTGCACAGCTAATCAATAATTGTGTATCAAGGACAGTGAAGGGTAATAAATAATTAGTTAATTACATGTCGTTTACTGTGGTAAATTAAGCCTACTCTCATGTTTGCTCTTTGCAGAAAAGCTGCCTCTGTCCATCCGTGTCTTCCTGGAAGCCGCAATTCGCCACTGTGATGGCTTTTACACAAAAGAGGAAGACATCCAGCACATTCTGGACTGGCAGGATCAGCGGAATAAAGCCGAGGTGCCGTTCTTTCCAGCAAGAGTCCTTCTTCAGGACTTCACGTGAGTTTCACAAAGATTTAAGTAAAACAGCTGACCCATCGGGAGTATAAATATTAGATCTTTTGAGTCAGCATGATCTTTGTTTCTGTTTCTGTTCCTTCACATAAACTAGTATTGAAACATTAAGCTGTGATCACATGAAAAGCACCTTGTCTCTGTTTCACAGTGGTATTCCTGCCATGGTGGACCTGGCAGCCATGAGGGACGCTGTGGCCAAACACGGCGTGGACCCCAGCCGAGTCAACCCTAAATGCCCCACAGACCTCATCGTAGATTACACATTACAGATTGATTATAGCAAATGGTGTGTTTACTCTTATATTTTCTCTTTATTTATTGGCTGTGAATAAAAGTGAGCAGGAAACATAGAGCATATTTGACTCCTGAACAGTGGATCCTTTTGTAATTCTATAGAAGCTGAGATAGTAGAAATGATTTTGCTTGTATTTACTTAAATTACACTGTTCTTGATAAACTTTCTAACATAATATTTACAACATTTATTTTTTTTATCTACAGTGCCATACAGAATGCTCCAAATCCAGGTGGAGGGGAGAGCTCAAGCCAGAGCCAGGGTCCCTCCAGGCCCACGCCCTCCAAACCTCTGCCCAGAGGAGGCTCACAGTGTGGGGGTCAGCGGGGCTCGTGTAGTAAAACTGCCTGCAGTGACCCTCCAGCCTCCCCGGGTCGACCCGCAGCATCTGTCCAGCAGATCGAGAACACGCCTCTCCTCTGCCCCTTCCACCTGCAGCCTGTGTCTGAGTGAGTTTGACACAAATATACATAGATCATCACTAAATTTTGACAAAATCATTCAATCATTCAGGAATGAAAACAGTTTTGCCTATGTGTTACGTCTCATATCTCTGGACTTCTCATTAGAAATCATGGACATACATGACACATTGCTTTTTTGTTTGACCCTTTTTGAAAGCCATAGTATGACTTGACATTTTATCTCTGACTCAGTTCCTCTTCTGCATGTTTACTGTTGTTTTGTTTTTTTTCCGCAGACCTGAAACAGCGTTGAAAAATCAGGAAATGGAACTGAACAGAAACAAAGAAAGGCTTCAGTTCTTTAAGGTACAGCAAAGAGGAAGCATATATTTTCATTACATCACACCCAGTGAACAGATAGAGAGGAACGTCTGAACACAAAAGGTTAACATTCAAGGGATTTTCTCTTTCGCCTCCCTTTTTACAGTTTGATGAGATCATTGCCTTTGTCATGTCTACAACTTAGCCAAGCATAAAGACTGGAAATGTGAAAAGAGTCAGCCTGGCTGTGTTTAAAGGAAGCAGAATAAAATTATCAAAGTTTTCCTTCATATAGTTTTAAAAAACTGATTTTTTAAAAGGAGTGTTTAAATGTACTATATGGAATTTTTACCTTGTTATAAAATAATCAAAACTTAATACTGGTACCTCCATATATATAAGTTAACAAGACGATCAGCAAGAGTTTACATTTTCCGCAATCAAACTTTTTGCAATGAGAGACACAAAGTTTGATGTTTTTTTTTATCTTTTCTCTTTGCCAAACAGTGGTGTTCAAAGGCGTTTAGGAATGTGAACGTGGTTCCTCCGGACGTTGGTGCGGTCCACCAGGTGAATCTGGAGTATCTGTCCAGAGTCATCCAGCTCAGTGACGGTTTCATCTACCCCGACAGTGTGGTGGGAACCGACTCACACACCACCATGATCAATGGCCTTGGCATCCTGGGCTGGGGTAGGCCATCTTTAAAGTTGCTTTACCATTAGTTTATGTATTTGTTTTAAACTTTGTCAACTGAGCTAAGGTTAATCAGAAACCATGTCTTTTGGTTGTCCCTCTGTGAGAAGGGGAAATAAAATTGTCACTATGCGGTTTATTACAATTTTTTCTTTATTTACGGTTCATCTGAAATGTCTTTAAATGTTCTTTTTCTTCCATGGCACTTTACTTTACCAGGTGTTGGTGGAATTGAATCAGAAGCCGTGATGCTGGGCCAGCCGGTGTCTCTGACCCTTCCTCAGGTGGTGGGCTGCAAACTGGTGGGCTCCATTAATCCCCTGACCACCTCCATAGACATCGTCCTGGGCATCACAAAAGTAAGCACTGCTCTCCTGTACTTCACGTATTACTAGACTCTGTTTCTCCTGACATGATCCAGTAATTAGACACCTCAAGAAATTTGACATTTATGTAAACTGAAACTGTTGCATCCACAACTGTACATGACCTGCAGTCACTGTTACATGAAGTAATATGTGAGGCTCTGTACAGGAAAAACAACCTTCCCCTTCACTGTGCACTAATGTATCCTGTGTATTGTTTTTCTCAGCACTTGCGGCAAGCTGGGATCGCCGGGAAGTTTGTAGAGTTTTTTGGACCAGGTGTCTCCCAGCTATCAGCTCCTGATCGAACCACAATTGCCAACATGTGCCCAGAGTACAACGCTACTGTCAGCTTCTTCCCCGTCGACCAAGTCACACTTAAGCACTTTAAAAAGACAAGTGAGTCTCTAGAGTGACAGCGATTAGCACTAAAAGTTTTGCATCATGACACATTATACAGTAGTTTATCCAGCCAATTAAGTTATTACTGGATTTGTTGTCTGTTTAGTCTGGATTTACAGGGTGTTTACTGCTACGTGCCTGTGAGCAGTTATAACTGTAGCATTTAAATCTGTGAAACAGCATCATCTCCAGATTTCTGTCATAGTGGTTTTTGGGTTACTAACATGTCATAATTTTCCTTTTAGATTTTACTAAGGAAAAACTTGAATTGCTGGAGTCTTACATGAAGGCTGTAAAACTTTTCCGAAGCTATGAAGACCCCTCAGAAGACCCTCAGTATTCTGAGGTAACATGTCAAACCTTTGGTGATGCAAATCCTCCTTTTCGTGCCGTGAGGGTTAGAAGAGCCTTTTAATAGCAATATCTAGTGTGCAGCAGTACAGGAATCAATTTTCATAACAAAGTGAAACTGGAGGTGTTCTTCATGCAGGTGATTGAGATCAACCTGAGCTCCATGGTGCCCTATGTGAGCGGACCAAAGAGGCCTCAGGACAGAGTTGCAGTCAGCAGCATGAAAGAAGACTTCCAGAGTTGTCTTGATGAGAAGGTAAAAAACCCCAAAAATACACATCAAACTTCATTGTTAATCTTTGCATCTTTTGTTGCCTGATAAGCTAGTTTAGTGCTAAAATAAGCTCATTATTTTACTTGATTTTCCCTTCAGGTGGGCTTCAAAGGCTTCCACATCTCCAAGGAGAAGCAGGACATCCAGGTTCCTTTCCTGCACTGTGGTCAGGAGTATCAGCTGGCCCACGGCTCGGTGGTCATTGCTGCCGTTATCAGCTGCACCAACAACTGCAACCCGTCTGTCATGCTGACTGCAGGTAAGGCACTGAGTCAAAAGGTGAAACTGATACCAGAATTTGTTTGTCATCTGTATGTGAGTCTGTGTATATTAGTACATTTTTATTTAGTTATTTATTTTATGTTTTGAGCATCTCATTTTCTCATCGTTTGTATGTGCATGTCTGCTTTCTCCTCATATTTTAATCTGCAGATTGTAAAATTCGGTTTCACTTTGGTATTTCCTTCAAGTATGAATCTAATTATAGCTTCACTCTCACATCCCATATTTTCTCTGTTCTCTCACTTGTGAAAACTAATATTCTAAAACTTCTCTGTGTGGACTTTTGGCACAACACAGCTGTTTTTGTTTTTTTTTTTTTTCTGACTGACAGGTCTACTAGCCAAGAAGGCTGTGGAGGCGGGGCTTGTTGTTAAGCCTTACATTCGGACCAGCCTGGCACCCGGAAGTGGCATGGTCACTCACTACCTCAATATCAGTGGAGTCCTGCCTTACTTTAGCCAGCTGGGGTGAGTGTATGCACACACTGTCAACACACACAGTTATACATACACACACATACGTGCACATATACTCCTTCAACACCAAAGCAATGAGGTGAAATAAACCTGCTCGGTCAGATCAAGTGCAGCCCGCATGTGGAGAGAAGTTTACCATCGCTCTTAAAGGTTTGCTGGGAAGTTTATCGAAGGGAATTTTTTTAACATACAAAGACTCTGCATTGGCAATTTGATGCACAACTGTCATAATAAACATAGTGAGAAAAAGAAAGACACACAGAGTCAAAAATAATTATGAATAATTCATTTTCTTATGCAACGCTGTGTTTTCCTTCACACGGCAGGTTTGAGGTGATTGGTTACGGCTGTGCCACCTGTGTGGGGAACACAGCCCCGTTACCAGAAGCTGTCGTAGATGCAATCAAACAGGTAAGATCTCCATAATGCCACATTAAGCTGTTTCTGTAGATCTGCATCTCACAAAAGATAAACCTCGATCATCTTTGTTTTTTTTAGGGGGACCTGGTGGCCTGTGGTGTTTTGTCCGGCAACAGGCACTTTGACGGCCGCCTGTGTAACTGCGTGCGGGCCAACTACCTGGCCTCCCCTCCACTGGTGGTGGCTTATGCCCTCGCCGGCACTGTGGGAATCGACTTTGAGAAAGAGCCTCTGGGTGAGAAAAACACAACACTTTAGAGCTTTCTAAAGCTGCTGCTCAGAAACTCATTAAGGGATTTGGGGCATTTGAGTGATTACAGTGAAAATTCGGTGTCTTGTGCTGACATGCATCAGCCATAGAGCAGGTGAAGGAGGAGTAGTTTCGAATCTAAAACACTGTGAAATCTGTATATATGTTAA
>JAPZDY010000023.1:21331171-21343047 GCA_029783645.1 Ctenochaetus hawaiiensis
TATAAGAATTGTAGAATATTCACATCAAGGCCTAATTTATTGATGGAAATATAAAAATGTTTGTGTCCTCGAAGGACACTCACCTGTTGCTGAGACTGAAGCAGAGACTCCAAGTACTTAGTTATCTGTACTTTGAAATTCTTGGTCTTCTCTTTCTGCAGGATTAAAAAACAACATTTCATCAATCAGTAATAACAAACACAATCAGTTGCCGATGTGAGAGCAACAAGGATAAACATCAGTACCTCAAAGCGGATAACTTCTTTGCGCACAGTCGCAGAAACTCTTTCAAAGTCTCTCTCATACTGCGTCACTTTGGCCTCCCACTGTTCACAAGAAGAGATGAAGAGTTTAAAGACCTGCTGCGTAAAATCGCCCCATTCATGTCAGGATATTAAAAAGACAGGAAATTATAAAAATAAAAACATTTTGGTAACTTCAATCTGAGTTTCCAGGAATTGGAATAGCAAGTAAAAGTTGTTTATTAGCTTCTTTAACTTCTGACTAGGAAAATCCATTTTTAATCACAAGTAAAAATCATGAGATTTGTTCAATTTTTGATCATTATCTAAGAATTCAGACTGAAAGTCTAATAATTTCCACTTAAAAAGTCCAAACTTGGACTTGACTTGATATATTGATTAACTTTTTAAATTTTTTTGTTTTGTTTTCTGCCACTTTTTTGCTTCTGTACAGAACATCAGAGATCAAGAGATGAGAACATAATAAGATTTTTTTTGCTGGTATAGTAATGGGTTAAATTGAAGTGTTTTTCAATAAATACTGATGATTGATGATAAGCAACCTCTCAGGCATAAAACCTTAAAAAGAAAAAAATCATTCTCAAGCCAGAAAAAGGTATATGAGCATACATTGCTCTAGTACAACATGAATCTATAGTAATGTTTTTTATTCAAAATGGACAAATGGACCTTGAAAGAAAAATGTAAAATACAATATTTTTGTTCTGCTGTGTCCTGACAATAATAAAGTATAAAGACAAAGATTTGAAGTATATAAAATCGAATTTTAATGTTTTTCATCTTGGTCCCTGTTTCTGTTATGAGGAACAAAGTGACACAGAAACAAAATGAAGGCTTTTTAAATATCTTGATCATTACTCAAACACTATTTTTAATCCTGAAAACAACAACATCAAACTGCAGCATTTCCAGGCATCCCAGCCTCGTCTGAGTTTTTTTTTTTTTTAACTGTGTTGATTTTGGCTCCTGTTTTACCTCAGCGATCTCCTCCTTGGCCAGCTGCAGTTTGTCCGGCTTGTTGGCCCACAGCAGTTTGGCCTCAGTCTCCCTCTTCTTCTGCAACATGGCCTGAGCATCCTGCCAACGCTGCCACGCCTTCATCCGGTGATCAAACGACCCCTGCAGGTCACAAACACGCAGAGGATCATTTCCTGTTTGTATCTGGACTTTTATTTTAGCTACGTAGCTGGTGGTTCAGGCTCATATTCAAAACAACTGTCAAAACATTTTGCCTCTTGGGGAAGTTTAATTTTATCAATTTATTAATCAAATAAAATAAAAGAGACTCTAAAATGTATTATTTGAGTATTACATTAGTTTTGTACTGCATCCCTTTCCTTTACTGCTTTAATTCTTGTCTTACATTTATATTGTTATCGGCTTTTTAACTTCTTGAACTAAATTAATACCTCCTGTCCTAAAATAATAATCATGTGATAGATGGAAAGGCCTGAAGTTTTTAAGATTGTAAGTATTCTGCTGTTTATATTTGGCTTCATTAGTCCTCAAACTGACTTCAGTGGTTTTGAAAAGTGAAATCTCTTGGTTACATTGACATTATAAGTATTTTTCGTTATTGCTAAACTATAGAAATCCTTTACAAAGCAGGCTTATTTTTGATATCCAGAGATCTGATTTTCTCAGTACCCTCACAGCTCCAAGCAGACGGATATAATCTGCGATGATTTCAGCGAAGGAGAAGGTGTCATTTGCAGCCTGATCCTGGTGCAACTGCTCCATCTTGTCCTCCACCTCAGCCAGCTGAGAGAGAGCTCGGGACAGAGCGGTGTTGTCCTCTGCGCTGCCCAGCATGGCCGCGCTTTTGGCGAAGCTTGCTGTATTTAATGACAGCTCTGGAGGGGAAAAAAAGAGCAGGATGAAGGTGAGAACAGAGGTTTTCTCCACCATGTTTGAAACACAAAAAACCATGAGATTCAGATAAGTGTTCACCAGCAGACTAGTTTCCAGGCAAACAACCCTCATCATTGAGAAAAATGGTATAGAGTTACTTACTAGACTGTTTTTTTTTTTCTCCCTCTAAAATCTTATGTTAAATTTTTTTATTAAGGATTCAGTCACAGCTGGTGTCATTCATTTATATTTCAGAGATTTTATGGGATTTTTTAGGGAGAAAATCATCAACAGCCAACTGATACACAAACTTAACTTGGTCCTATCCCCAACAGAGCTTGATAAAGACACCTGATCAGGTTAATGAAGGTCATCATGAGATCTGAGACCAAATCATCCACATGTCTTCCTTAAAATCTAACACAAAATCTAACACAAATCACGGACTTTGAGTGACTAAAGGGGAGACTGCTGACCTTTCCTGTGGACAACCAAAGATTCGACCAGCGCATGGAGTTTCCTGAACTGCTGGTCTGCAGACTCGACCTCCTGCAGCTTCTCCTCGAACCACTGCAGCAAAACACAATGTCAGTGCAACTCAAACATCAAGGCCCCTGTTTGCTCTACACATTGAACTCATTAACATTTAAGATAGACTGAATTATTTTTGTCAATATAACCAAATCATTGTCCGCTATGCCAGTGAAGGCTGAGCTAAATGGCATAATGAGCCACATTGAGTCGGACTGGGTCAACAACTAGAAAAAAAGTTGATGGGTTATAATGATGATGATTAAAAAAAAAAAATCTGTATTTTACATACTTGGTTTGTAAGAGGAAATAATTTACCAAGTATGTAAATGAGTCAGTGAAAGTACTTTCCCAGATCCAAATGTTTATAAATTATGACTCTTTGGTGCTTTAACTTTTCCTGAGAAAAGAGTCAAGCTTAAAAAACTCAGGAGCAGTTTCATGCACTTACACTCTTTAAAATTATTCATCTGGAATGAACATTTACTTGAATATTTGAACAAGCTTAGTTTATTCATGTATTTGACAAATAGCGGCTTTGATTAGTATGACTTGTTGCCTCATCTACTCAATATACCAGTTTATTAAATGTAATTTTGCACTAAAGCAACCAAAAAGAAAGCACTAAACACAAACTGGTTCGATGTATACTGTCAGATCACCCTACAAAAGAATGTGTTTGCCTGCGTGTCTGTTCATTGAAGCTAATCATAACTGTTTTGACACAAAAAATCATGAAGTAAAATGTTGCTCCTCTGTGAAAATTCTCCTTTAAACTGAATGGTAAACAAGTAGACAGACTAATGCTCTGACTAATGTCGAGCCATCATCAACTGTTAACTGTGAGCTCAAAATGCAGATTCCCTCATTACAGAAAATGATCTGCTACATCAGAGCGTCTTAGGAAATGAAAGATGTTGAGAACAGCAGGAGTGTCTGTTTACAGCTAAACTCACCACGTCAGACTCATTCATCTTAATGGTCATTTTACTGACAGCATCTGTTGCTTTGTTGATCATTTTCAGGAAGCCGGCGCCGCTCAGAGCCTGGGTGCTCACTGCTCTGGGCAACTGAGGACACACACACACACACACACAGACAGACAGATTGGAACACAGCCTTCAACAGAATGCACTTCAAAACTGACGTAAAACTTCACAAAGTGATCACACAGGAGTAAATGGCAGAGGAACAATACATCCCACTGGCAGCATTTCATCAGTTTGAACGCAGATTAATCTGCAATTTACTATGTGTTGAAGTTGTGTGCCAGATGGCTTTATGATCTCAAAGTATTCCACAGAGGTGAAAAACTAAATCAGTGTTCGTCTTAAATTTAATTTTCAGCTTACTTCTTCTCTCTCCAGGAACTCTCTGACGTCAGGATCTTGGAGTAGTGATGGGTGATTTACCACCCGCTGCAGATATCTGTCGAATGAGAAAACACAAAAACAGCAATCAGATTTGAATGACAGGATAATTTTGCCGCGCACAAAGAACACAACAGTTTTTGCATTCGAATTTTTTCCATATAATTTTAAAACACACTTTCCCTCCTTGCCTCTTACCTCTCCAAAGCACCTCTTCTTCTCTCGACAAAGTCTACAGAAGAGGAATCTTCCTTTCCCACCTTCATCTTCGTCATACCTGTTTAACACAGCATCCCTGCTTTATAGCTAATGGACATAAAATGTACAGTTCATCAGAGGAAACACGAAAAAACCGTCAGCCTACCCAGGAGGCTCTTCTCTGGTGGTGGAGGCACGATGAATCCATTTGGTCCATGTTTTTCAGAAAGCTTCTGGTAGAGGCCGAGGAAGTCGCTGAAGCGTCGCCTCACTGTGAATGTCTTATTGCGGAACATGGGCAGTGTAGTCTGAAACAGAGTTCATGCAGAGTTCATGATCTTCGCTTGGGTTATTAGATTTGATTCAATAAACAGGCTTCTGTTAAGTGAATTAGTACCATGAAAATTCTGACTTAGTTTATGTTTGCCTTTCATGACAAGTACACGGGTGTTTCTTCTACAATATGCTTACTAGTAGTTCCTCTTTTAGCACATTTAAAGAGTAACTGTAACAACTTCTTCACCAAAGATGAACAACATCAGGTTAGTTTTTACCTGTGTGGATACTTTATAAGCCATGTAAGCGTTCATCCCATCTCCTGAAATAGCAAAAAAAAAAGAGACATTTAGTGACAAAAAGAGACAAAAAAATATAAATACTTAATGTTTAATTACTATCACTCATGGTAAGCCACCCCTAGAATTCCTTTATGACATCTATAGTGCACAAACCAATGTGCAGCCTTATAATTTTTACTATATTATTATTATTAGTAGTAGTAGTAGTATTATAATCAAGTAAAACCCACGTACATGATTAATTTAAAACGGAATAATTTTACAGGCATTACCTATTTTTTCAGGGTCTTTGACAGAGATAGAAATGTCAAATTTGTCCTCCATCTCCTCTTCTTCTTCTTCTTCCAACTGAAATAAATATTGAATAAAAAGTGAAAAATAAACTATCAAGTTACTGGCTGTTATTAATCATTTCTATTATAATGTCAACTTAATGTTCTTGCAGCAGTATTCTGAGTTTTTTGTTGAAATTTGTACAGTAATATTTTTTAAAATGCTTGCTCTGGTAAGATGCTAATGTAACCAAAAAGGCAAATGGAACAACCAGGTGACTTTCTCTAATCTAAAACAGAAATAAATGTCATAGCAAAACCCCTTGAACATTTTTCTGTCATTACTTTGTTGCAGTCACACTGTGAATTTCGCTCTGAGATTAGATATGTGTGTACCTCCTCCAGGGCAGCAGACTGAGGCTTGGTAAGGCTGGCAGCTGCTGACACAGAGGGGGCGGACGCAGACGGATTGGCCGTCACATCCTTTCTTTTTTCCCGCGGACTGTCGAGAGAAAGCTCCACTGTGGCTTCTGTTAGAGAGGGAGAAGAAACAACAAGGAAAGGCCATTACATGCTGAATGGAAATGTGTGGGGACGACCATTATTTACTTGACTTCCTGGACTGTCCTGGCCCTGTTACTGGTCTTTGTTAAAGGGCTAATTATTAGTGTTAGCAGTCAATGTGGCAAGTGCCAAAACTGGCAAATTTCCAGGTTCTGAATGCAAACACAGAAACAAAATCATGTAAGAAGCAGAAATTTATCATGTCACTTTAATGGTAGGTGATTCTTATATTTAGTTTATTCTGGTTTTATTTATTTGTTTTTTACTGTCATTCATTTTTATTCTTTTAAATAAAATATTTTACACTTTACACTTCCCAGAAGTCATTTGGGTTTTAGTGTCTTGCTCAAGGAAACTTATACATGTGGACAGAAAGAGCCGGGGCTCAGATCATTAACATTATGATTGACAGCCAACCTGCACCTCCCTCCAAGCTGCAGGCTTGTAATGTACAAGTTTTGGACTTCTGTGCACTGATAATACTTTGTGCAGAACTTCACCACCTGTTTTAGAGGTGTGATTTAGATTATACACTATTTCGCATCTAACTTTTTTCTGTATGGTTATCAGAGAGAACAGCCAAGTGAGGATTTTATCATAAAGGGGAAGGTGTTTCTTTCTGACTGCAATAAAAAAGCATTTGAGTCCAAACAGACACAAACAATTATACAAGTTTATGCACAGATGTTGACTCTGAATAACTTCTTTTTTTGCTCCCAGCTTTGAGTTTCATGCAGCCCCACTACATCTGTACCAATGCTCGTAAACTGAAGTCATGTGTCTCATTTAGCAGACAGAGTGTAAGTGACCCTTCGTCCAAGAAAACTTACAAATTTTTTCCATAAAGTCACATAGAAAAAAAAAACACATTCAGTCCCACATGTTCAATGTGACTCTCATTTATGGGTTAACTTACTACCCCAAACATCCTTTATGTGAGCACTCCTTATCCCACTTATGCTCCCATTAGAACACTGAATTCTAAAAACCCAGTGATGTCACATAATTAGAAAAACAGTGGTCCTACCAGAAAATATATCTGTCTCTTCTTCAGAGTGGATTCCATTAGTTTTGGGGCTGACAGCGCTGGTGTTTTTGATGACGGGCACTGTGGCGACGGCTTCCTCAGTGAAGATGTCCCCAGATTCTGCAGGGTTGCTGTCTTGCAGGGGTCCACCTACATTGCTTTCAACTGCAGCAGCTTTGGTTGTGACAGATTTGTCCTTCTGCTCTTCCTTAATGGTTTTCTTTGCTGTGGCTCCCAGCGGCTCACCGAACAGATCCTCATCAGGATCATCAAAGAGGCTTTTCTGCGGCTGCTTGGCAGATTTAGTCGGCTGTGGCTCTGTGAACAAGTCACTGCCCTCATCTTCAAATAGATCGAGTGTTGCCTTGCTTGGCTTTTTGGCATCATTAGCGGGTGCAGCAGGACTGAGGAGGTCAACCAAAGGGTCAGCAATTTTGCTGTCAAGCGGTTGTGGTTCATTAGTGGCTGACGAATCAACACTGAGGTCGATAATTGCAGCAGTGGAAGTTTCTTTAGCTTCCTCTTCAGCATCATTTCCTGTTTTTCCATCACCAGGTGGATCTTCAGCACCACTGGCCACTTCACTTTTATCCGTCACTGGTTCCACAGTAACATCTGCTATCACAACTTCCTCTGCTGGTGCTTCAGTTTCACTTCCAAGTATGTCAACAAATTCCTCTGTGGGTTCATCTAAAGGGATATCAGTTGTGTCTTTTGCTGCGTCTGCAACGGCATTTTGAACTGTGGCTGAGTCATCCGGAGAGTCAGTTATGTTATTTGTTAAGTCGACAAAATCATCTGAGGGCTCACTGACAACTTCACTCGCTTGTTTGATTTCTGTTTGGCTGCTGACAGGCTCGATTAAGGGATCATCCATTAAGGGATCATCCATTAAGTCGGCGGGAGGCTTCATTAAATCATCACTGGGCTCACTAGGTTGACTGGAGGGTGGCAGCATGGGGTCCATTTCAGACACTGTAGAGTTGTTCTAGAGATAAAGTAAAAAGGGGAAAAGATCGTTGTTAAGACCATCTAAACAGGGCTTCAATAGACAATCATCTTTTAATAATTTTAAGATTAACCATCAGGACAACAACGTCATGAATTTTAAAGGAGATAGTCAATCAAAATTTCCTTGAGCTCAAGCTGATGTCTCATAAATGCTTGTTTTTTCTGGACAACAGCCCAAATGCAGTAGATTGATTTATTCACATTAACATATGACAAAAAAAAACAAGTTACTAATCTTCATATTTAAGAGTAAAACTTTAACAATTGAGTGTCCGGAATTTTGCTTAATAAATGATTAAAATGATTACAAAAAGAGTTTGCAATCCTCTTGATGTCACTCAATTAATGGATTTATTAGCTAATACTTTATCCTTTTTACAAGTAGTAATATGTTTTCCATATGACTTAATAGTATAACCTTAGAGTAGTACTTCCTACAAGATGAATTTCTAAATTGTTCACCATTTAATCATCGAAGACTAACAAACTCTTGTACTAAGAATGGAGAATTACAGAATTAACGTGGTTAACTTTCATAGCATAAGAGTAAAAAACATCAAACTTTAAATATTCGACAGTGTATCGCAGACATATATTTTCACTGTAATGTCATTATAAAACACACCTCTCATGATTTTATCAACTGCAGTCACAGTTAACCACATTATTACTAAGGGGTTTAAATGTTTTTGCCAGATATTACAAGCTCAATGGACTTCAGGAGAATCAAATAGGTTTTAACAAATAAATTGGTTGTAATGTGAGCTGTAGTACATACTGCAAATAAAGCCTGTGGCTCCCAGCTTACAGTCACTCTAAATGTATGTGTCAACAGGCTGGTGTTTGCTCTTGATCTTATTTGCATTGTACTGTTCATCTTGATGCTGAGCTGAGCCATTACATGACACTTTTAAAGGCTTGACTTTCTGTGGAGCGTGCAACAACAAAACATTCAATCCCAGCTTATTAGGTTCAAAACTGATAGCAAAAATATTCCTTTAAAATCAAAAAGTCAGCACCTTGCAAAGCAGCCGCAGTGTCATACTGAAACATTTGATCATGTTTCAGAAACAGCTTTATCAGACACGTATTCATAAAGCTGCAAATTTGCAAGTTTAAGAGTTACATCTAGTTAAACTATTGCAGTCTAACTCAACAGTCCTGCAATGAGTCATATTTTTCTAAAGGTTAAAATGTTCAGTAAATATACTTTTTAAAGGGGTGTGATTTCAACTTGATGGTCAGTTTGGAGGCTTTAATTTGCAGTGCTGTTAAATTGTAATACTGACTTCATAATATTGACTTCATCCTGGCTAAAGAAAACTTTCAAAAAGTCCTTCAGTAAGTTTGTCCCAGCAACCTGGCAACTGAATGTAAATGTTTTATAACAGGTTTTGGGTGTACTTGCTAATTATTTGGTTGAATAATTCTACATAAACATTTTCTTAAACTCCTGAATCCTCAAATGACTGCTGCCTGGTCCGTTTCAAAGCATTACCTCAGCTACAGGCCCTGTTAAATGTAACATCCACAACTGCTGAGTAATGTTTTCCATGCAGCAGTTAGAAAAATCAAAGACAGCAACTTTCCAATCTCTCCTCTGAACTTTGACTGTAGGAAAACATCCGGGTTCTGACCATGTGACCACAGCCCACTCACATGACAGGAGGCTACCCGAGCCAGCTTTTTAATCCTCATTCAAAAAAGAGAGATTTTTTCACTTTTCAAGCCAGTGTTAAATATGAACCGCAGAATCGTGTCAAATTCGTTGTCAACTTTCGAAGTGAAACCACACAAATTTCATTTTCTGCAGACTGCTATCATTAGACAGCTGCTTCCTTCACCTATACATGGCCTAAAATTGCTGAGGAGGAAACCTCGAAATGTTAGTGAAAGTCAACCAGGAAGAGTGATTTTACTGAAACATCAAGAATTACTCTGTGTAAAAAAACATCCACATTTCATTATTCACATGTGCACAATGAACGATGCATTTTGAGTTTTCTGGTTTCCTAATAGACCTGATCAAATCACTGCTAGACAGCTCTACCCACTGCAACTTTCCCGGAAGAAATCGATATTACTATGGACATTTACAACAGAGTCAAAGATCACCGCAAACTGTTTGAAGCCAACAGTGGTGATAGCAGAAGGGTAACGTTAAGTCAGGACAAATATGCTTCATCAAACCTCAAATCCCCTCCATACTGTTCTGTTCACATAAGTCAGAGTAAATTATTTAAGTCAGCATTACCCGATATGATACTTGCTTGTGTCAACATTATTTCCCGACTCTTCCCTCTTTGCTAAAACAAACGAAATTTAAATCGACACAACCGCAAAACTTTTGCTAAAAGCGCCTCATTAGCATTCTTCGCTGACGTTAGCTAACTAGTATCTTGTTTGACAGTTACTGTCAGCTAAACCCGAGGTGTCTTAGCTCGCCTGAAATCAGCTTTAACTTAATGCGAACATACTACGCTCATGAAGAGGTCTTCCCCGTCGTCCTCGTCGCTGTCTCGGCCTCCGACTTCTTCTTGGTCCAGCACGTCTTGGTCCTCGGAGTCGGGGAACGGAGGAGGACTGCGCTCCGAGCTGGTCGCCATCTTCAATCTCCTTTAAAACACAAGGGGAGTCAACGTCAACGGCTCCCCTTTAGCTCACACCGCGCGCACCACCAGGCGTATCCGTTAAGTGCTGTTTAACGGCGGCTCATGTAAGCAACGACACACACACCGTGGTTGTGGTTGTACTTCACCGTAAGATCGTGCCACCACGCCGGACTGAGTGAGTGCAGGAGCCGCTTAGGACGCGCAAACCGCCGCTGTCTTTTCACTTCCTGGTCCTCCTTCTTGTCAGGTTAGCTTCGGTGTTAGCTAGCCAGCGGGTCTGGTAGGCAGATGCGGCAGCAGCAGTTGAGGCAGTGATATGGACCAAGACAGGAGTGCAGTAAAGTGGAGGAGCTAACCTAACTTCACAGCTCAGTGTCCACAGTGGAGACAGCAGACTTTTGGGGATGTCTCGACACGTGCATACCGGAGACAGAGAGGCGCGAGAGCCGCTTCTCGGGGGCAAATACCTGAAGCCAAACGAGCTGGACTCGGATGAAGGTAAGGAGTTGAACAACTCCATCATTTTACTCCATCACCGTTAAATACAGTTTAATTCATGTCTAATTTAAACACCACACACACAACGAGCTACGAAATACACCTCAGTAATTCTCACTTTATTTATCTGCGACACAAAGTTCACCTTATCTATCACAAGTGCCACAAAACAGATGTTTTTCTTTCTTGTTACCTTGTTAGCAGGTACCCAAAACCTCTTAAACTCTGTATTTGCACGCTGTGATGACCCACAATTTGTTGTAAATGACGCTTAATATCTGCCCGAGAACTTGTCAATAGTGGAAAGTAACTAAGTACATTTACTTCAAAATTGCAGTGAAGCACAGTCATGATGAACTTGTACTTTACTTGAGAACTCATCTGGAGAGATTATACTACTTCTGCTTAATTTCTTTTCAGATGGAGGTATAAAACCTTTTAGTTACTTTTTGTTGATACTTTTTAGATTGAGTTTTACTCAATTAAGCTAATGAAAAAATAAGGCATGACTGAATTTTAAATCAATTCTTTCTTACATGAATAAAGTAGCTCCAACTCGCTTCACCTCAACCAAAAGAAACATAATCACTAAAAACAAAAGTAAAATGCTGCTCACTCATGAACAATCTAACAGTGTCATGTTCAGTGTACTAATATTTCAATTACAGGGGACATTTTACTCCAGATCAAGTACTTTCACTTGCAGTACATTTTGTTGATAAATTAAACAAGTTGTAAAGAGCAGGATTTATTTTTTTTGTAATGAAATATTCCTCTATACTGTTGTATTTATCTCTATTTAAATGGTTTGACAGCTTTGTGGCTACTCAGGACCACAGCAGGATTAACTTATTAGAGGCAAAATTTGGCTGTTGGGTTATTATGATTACCTATTGAGGATTTTAGTGGAATAGTAGATAGCAGAAAACAACTTGTAACTATTTTAATGATGGATTACTGAATGGTTCTGTCTTCCTAAATGTGAGAATTAGAAGTTTGCCTTTTAATTTAATAGTGAAACTGTTACAGATGTCATATATTAAATATCACAATTATTTTGTATTATCATTCCACTTGAACTGGCTGTGTGTCTGTTTCTGC
>JAPZDY010000023.1:21343883-21356912 GCA_029783645.1 Ctenochaetus hawaiiensis
TGAACTGGCTGTGTGTCTGTTTCTGCTTTCCAGGGGAAATCATTTTTGACAGGAGGTCGTCAAATGTCACACCTGATGCTGGAGTGGGAGCAGAGAGAAGATTAACATATGAGGAAGCAGTAGAGGAAGCAGGCAAGTTTGATGGTGTCGCTGTTTCAGGCTGAAAATCTTGTTTTGTTAGAAAAAAACAAAACAAACAAAAAAAATGTAGTTAAAATCCAGTTTTGAGGATTTAACTGATTTTGGCCTCTTGAGATTTGCATCATTTACCTGGTCTGAGAAAGAAGGAATTGATGTTCCTGACAGGTGAAAACACATCAGCAGAATGTTACTTTTAGAGCAAATAAACCAATTGGGCAACAGTTGAATGTTTCCAAAATACACATAGACATGAGATGATTCATTAACAGATAAGTTTTCTCTTTTCTTTCTGCTTTCCTTCTAGGTTTTGGCTTTTTCCACTGGCTGCTGTTGGTTGTTTGTGGGTGGGCCAA
Organism: Ctenochaetus hawaiiensis; assembly: GCA_029783645.1. NCBI lineage: Eukaryota > Metazoa > Chordata > Actinopteri > Acanthuriformes > Acanthuridae > Ctenochaetus > Ctenochaetus hawaiiensis. Next base: position 21,344,378 of record JAPZDY010000023.1, read on the forward strand.
TGCCAGCGATGCCGTGGAGATTCTCTGTGTGTCTTTTCTGCTGCCAACGGCGCGCTGTGATCTTCTGCTGAGCTCCTCTGACATGGGGCTGCTGACTGCCAGCATCTTCCTCGGTAAATCACAAATATTTAATAAATCTCTTCTCATGAATGAGCTCTGGCTGATAGACAGAAAATTAATCAGCATTTATTTTGATAATGGATAAATGGTTTCGGTTGAAAAAGTCCAAAATCTTCTCTGTAGCCAAAATCCGAACAAATATAAAATGAGCCTCAACTGTCTAATGGACTTGATATAATAACAAAAAAAGAAATAATGACTAGTCTACAGCCATTTTGGCAGTTCTGCGAGGCTGGACTCTGACACAACATTGCTTCAGGCTGAATGCTAATGCTAACATGCTAACATGCTCACACTAGCAGGACAGAACACACCTTATTTTGAAAAACGAATGAGTCTTTGTTGTATTGTTAAGAGTCACGTTCCTGTTTTCTAGGAATGATGGTGGGCGGCTACATGTGGGGATACTTGGCTGACCAGAGGGGGCGTCGCAGGGTCTTAATTGTGTCCCTGGCAGTCAACGGGCTGTTTGGAGGTATAGCCAGCTTTGCTCCATGGTTCTGGCTCTTCCTGCTGCTGAGGTTCATCAGCGGCATCGGGTAAGCACATGATTTGCATATTTTTACATTTATCATTCCAGGAAAGTCATTAAGCTGACAGTCAGCCACATACTGTTTGTTTCAGCGCTCAGGGAGAGCTGAATATAACTACACAATCATTGTTTTGATCCCTGCAAAGCTTCATGTTGCTTTACTAAAGACATATTTAGAAAGAAAATCTGAGAAATGCTTCAATTATTTCCATGCGTGCAAATTACAAGCCAAGCTAATTAGCAGTAATGAACTGTTTAAAAGTCTGACATTTACTCAGTGTGTCCTCATTAGACCCACCAGTGATCTCTCATAAGTAAACAGTCATCTGGATAAAATCTGTTGTCGTCTTCTCTGCAGGGTCGGTGGGTCGGTCCCCGTCATCTTCTCCTACTTCTCAGAGTTCATGCCCCGTCTGAGGAGAGGAGCGATGATTAGTGCTCTGGCCACCTTCTGGATGGCAGGAAACATCCTGGCTGCAGGTGGGAAAATAAACATCATCTGTGTTGCAGGATAGAAAACTTGCTTTCATAAAAAAATCAGTGTGTTATCAACATTGTTTTATGAAAAACTTAGTCACATGCAAACATTTAGTATGCATCATTCTTCATATTGGCATGTTAGAGTTTTTTATTGGCTGTCTGTGTGTTTCTGTCTGCAGGTCTGGCCTGGCTGGTGATCCCAAAAACCTGGTTACATTTTTCTTTGGGATCACTGACTTTTCAGAGCTGGAGACTCTTTGTGGTGCTCTGCTCGGTCCCTAGCCTCACCTCGGCCCTCCTCTTCAGGCTGCTCATGCCCGAAAGCCCCAAGTTCCTCATGGAGGTACTTAAAGGCCAGACTAATATACTTCTGTACGAACTGTTTATTTCCTTCAGAGCTGCTTTAAAGATTTTGTCCTGTCTTCGTTAGGCTGGGCGAGAGAAAGAGGCGATCCAGGTTTTCCGAGTGATGTTTGAGCTGAACATGTGGGGGAAAGGAAAAGACTTTCCGGTAAGAACTAAATCATGTTTTCATAAGCCTCTATGGTTCATTACAATCATTTGTACACATTTTATGTGTTTAACTTAATTTGACAGTGTTAAAACACATGAATGTTTTTTTTAATTAAGTACAAAATGATTAAAAAAACAGATAAATTAAAAAATTATTGAACCAAAGACAACAACTATCCGCCAACAGCATCTTTATTGTGGGCAACATACCGTGATAGTATGGAATCATGTGTTTCTATGTGCTTACCAGCCTTTTAAAGACTCTCATTTTGAACTTTGTTAAAGGAATTTGGTTTGTGCGTCGGTTCCAAGCAGAGCGAGGAACCTGAGGAGACCAGAACTCAGGGAACACACACAGGAAAGCTTTTCCATATTTTGAAAAAGGTAAATGTCAGTAAATAGTAAAATATGTCCATTTAAAGTCCAAATGAAGTCTTCAAATGTCCTGCTTGGTTACAACAACAGTCCAAAACTCAAAGTTACTCTGATAACTTAAATATAAACTAAAGGAAAGCATAAACTTTGTGTTTTAGGGTTTTGTTTGTTTTTTTTTTTCCTTTTTGGGCACCTCTTGCTTGAAAAATGATCAAATTTTATTAAACCACTTCAAATAGTTGTTGATTTATAATAAATTGTTTGTCTGTCTTTGTGTTTGTCGGATTTAACTGGTTAATTTAAAAATATGCATGTAAGCAAAAAACTGAAGAAATAAGATCTAGGAGCTTTGCAGGCCGTCCCTCAGATTATATTTAAGAATAAACAATAAAATTGGCATAGAGCACCATTAGTGTCAGTTAATTTGCTTTAGTTTTGTCTACAACACATTTTAAATAAAACAAAATGGCACAAACCAGTGGACTCATAGTCTGACTGGATTTCAGGAACCTCTGGAGCTCAGTTTGCCTTTTTTGTCCATTAAGTTGTCAAGTAGTCATCAAAATAGATTTTCAGTCACTCCTGTGTAGTTGTTAAGGAATTTTTTTCCCTTTATGTCAATGTAGTTATTAATAATTTCTTTGGCCGGACTTGCAGGGCTTGGTGCCCATCAAGCAGATATTTAAAGATCAGCTCAGATCCAGGAGCATCGTCCTGCTCATCATCTTCTACTGCATCTCCTTTGGGTGAGAAATCTGAACATCTACATGCAGACTTTATCTTTAGCAGTCAGGGTTGTGTAAAAGTCGGTGACTGTTGCAAATATCTTATCATCAGCAACCAGAAATTGCATAGCTTAACTGAAAGAAACGGCTCAAAAAGATGTTTATCCCACTTTGAACCACACTACTGCAGTACCAAAAGCTTTCAACTCTGGCCTTTATTGTCATGCATATACTTAAATCTGGGTGCGTATGTGTGTGTGTGTAGTTACTACGGGCTGTGGATGTGGTTCCCAGAGTTATTTAAGAGGATTGAGGACGGCGGCTCGCCCTGCTCCAACGCGTCCGTCCCATCTCTGCTCCACAACCAGAGCTGCTACCCGGTCAAGACAGCAGGTGTGTTTCTGCAGTGACAGATTCTGCAGAATGAATATTTCCTCTCACTGTCATCCATTAATCCTCCTCAATCTGTCCCTCACCTGACAGTTTACATGGAGGGTTTCATCATCGCTGCATCAAACTTACCGGGAAACATCTTCACGATTCTTATAATGGACAGCATCGGAGGAAAAGCTCTACTTTGTGAGTCTCATCAAAAATTATATTTAAGTTGTACTGAGGTCATTAAGTCCATTTCAAAACTTGGTAGGAAAGTTGTTTTTAAAATGTGGAAATCTTAGTATCCAGTCAAATCATCCTTCATTTGTCCAACTGAATAACCTGCAAGTTTAACTCCCTGAACGCTGTCTCACCTCTCTGTTGTCTCTCCAGCTGCCAGCTTGCTGGTTTCCGGTCTGAGTGTCTTCCTCATCTACATGGTTCAGACCAAAATCCAGAGTCTGGTCCTGTCCTGCGTCTTCAGCGGCGTCTCGGTGATCACCTGGAACGCTCTGGACGTGGTGGGAACCGAGCTCTACCCAACACAGCTGAGGTATCTGTTCCTAAAACTAAACCTAACCCTAAATATCATCCGATAATTTAAATTTTATGCCTTCAAACATTTTAAATTTCATCTGACTTTATAGCTGCAGAAAAAGCGACACCCTGCTCAACCCAAAGCACAATAAAGCTTTACATTATAGATTGTTTTTATTTAGCCTCAATTGAGGTACTGCACTTTATTTAATTCCCTTCAAAATAAACCGTTTTCCGTGCTTTGTACAGCTTGAAAAAACAGGACAGAAACATAGCAGATAGCACACAATGCAGCCATCAGGTAGAGGGTTTCTAATTCTTCTTGTCACAAGAGAAAATCCTCAAATCAGCAGGACTCTTCAGTTTGGGACTCAGGTGGTGCTTTAAGTAATCATACCCAGAGCTGCTCACATCCAGGTGTTTCTTCTTTCCTTCTTTCAGGTCCTCGGCTCTCGGTTTCTTCACAGGAGTGGGTCGAATAGCAGCGATCATGGGAAACATGGTCTTTGGAAAGCTGGTGGACACAAACTGTGCCGTACCGGTGCTGCTGGTCTCAGGTCTGCTGCTGACTGGAGGCCTGGTGGCTCTTCTGCTTCCACAAACCAGGCAGACGGAGCTCACCTGACGGCTCTGACTCTCAATCGCATTATTTAAAATTAATATATTATTCCCAAACATCCTCTTAGTGTCCTCTTGGGAGCAGACTGGAGAATTTCTGCCTTTGTGTCTCCTGTTTCTCCCCCCAGAGGATTTTGTGCCTTCTGTCATCTCACTGTGCCTTTTTATGGTGCCTCGTTCAAAATGCCAACTATAAGAAAAAAAATCAAAAGACAGAGAGCTCTCTCCACCTTCCAAGAATTGTTATTCAGGAAAGTGGGCAAGAAGAAATACATATACCTATACATAAATACATATATTTATATACAGTACAGTATATGTTTGAGCTTGTGAGGATTTAAATCCTTCCTAGATGTAAGTCAAAGTATAAACAGTCAAGGACGACTTTAAAAAGTTTGCCAGTTTCTAAACTCGACAAAAGTCTTGTTTTAGAGGTCGGAAAAGAAGAGTTAAACATGAAGATGAGTGTGTGAAGTTTATCAGTGTTTAATCAGAGGTTGATGTCGGCCTCATTTATGTAAATCTCCTTGTTTTTTCACCTTGAGCTGAGAAGGATCTTGAAGGATGTTTCTGCCTTTTACATGACGTGTCGTGAGTTTCTGATAAAATGATTTTGGAAGGTTTTTTTCTTAAAAGATGAAGAAAACACTCTAAATTCCACAATGCCTGAATGTTTTTCAGGCTTATGGATCACCAAAACCTTTGTAATATATTAGCAAATGTCTGCTGGCTAGAAATAAAGTGTTCTTCTTCTAGATTCTAAATTTATGTGTAAATCTATGCAACTCAAGGATCATTTTCGCTGTGAAAGTTGACCATTGTTTCATTTTCTGGACCATGTCAGTTTAGTTTTCCTGCAAAAGACCAAATATTTTTTTAACCTCAGATCACAATCATTGTAAAAGGACCAGATCGAAACCTTTATCTCAGCATGAGTGACCGCATTGCTGATGCGATCAGTGATTCTGTCTGTTTTGTAGACAAAATTCAAAATAATATGTGACTATAGTTTAAATAAAGAGCACTTTTGTTCATCTCAGCTGTGTGTGTTTTGATGCAACATCACCTACACTCTCTTAGAGCTCAGCTCATAAAGGACACAAGTGTGGAAGAAATTTTCAGGAGACAGATGATAATGTATCTGTAGTTTTTATTTGTATAATAAATAAACTTGTAATACTTCAGGATCACATTTCACAACCACACACAGAGTACGAGAATCCTTACTTTGGATATCTGAGAGTCAATGCAGGTGAAACAAATTTTCCAGACATGAATTATGATTCAGAGAATAATTTTATCCAACTGTTGTCTTTTTTTTTTTTTTTTACTTTAAAAGTAGGATGTCTTACTCTTTACATTCTTCAGCATGATTCTGCTGCAGTGACCAGAGATTTCAGGTGTGAATGGATCAAAGGTAAACAATACAACGATAAGAACAACAAGGCAAAACTTAAAACCATCCACAACAGCTGCTCAGTTTTCTATGAGGAGAGCTGCAGTTTGACTGTAATGCTTTGGTAAAAAATAAACAACAAAAAACAGCATTAGCATTTTTCAGCAGTAAAGAAACAATAAATAAATAAGCAGATAAAAAGCGTGCGGACAGTGGACACGTCCGAAACAAGACCGAAGCCACATGACGACTGACCTGAAACTAAAATATAATAAAAAAGGCATAAAAGCTGATGTTTGACTTTATATCATGAGCACAATTCCAATTATTATCTATAGGTATTATTCTCATTAAGTGAAGGCTGCCTTTACAGAGTCAAACTAAAATCATATTTTAGCAAATGTTTGTTTACCAGTGCATTTGAGATGTGAGCATGTTCATAGGCAACATTTTAATCCTGCAGGAAAAGCTCTTTTTTTTTAAATTAAACTTCCTGTCCTGCTGACAGTCAAATGATGTGATCAATACAGTTTTTTAGTGCTGATCTTCTCATGTAACCTGCAAAAGCGCTAATCTTCCCAAAAGCTATTAATTTGCACGTGTTAAAAGTAGTTGTAAGGGCAAAGGAGTTATCGTGAATTTGGTCGACAACAACAGACAATCAAATGGACTTTTGATCATCCAAAACGTCCCTAAGGTTTCTGAAATGTAAATATTTGTTATTGTTCTTAACTTTCTATGGTATTTAACTGAAAATCCATGAGTTTTTGGAGTTCAATGTGGTGAAAATGGACTATTTCTGACCTTTAATGAACCAATGATACATTATGCATCAAGAAAATAATTAACAGACTATTAAATCATAAAATTATTTATTTATTTGATGTCCTAGAATTTGAGAATTAATGGACATGATGATGATAACGTGCTTCATGTTGATTTTATGTCAGGTGTCATTTTGAATTGTTTTAAAAACAGCCTGAAAATGTTTGCCAGGTCAGTATTTAGTGTCATTACACACACATATACACACACACACACACACACACATCACACCTTAGTTATTGTAGGACTGTATTACATGTTGTCGTACATACAGTAACATTTATATCTTCCGTTTTCGTGTGCACTGTGACAGCTTTTGAGATGAAAATCCTACTTTATTCTTGGAGTGTTGAGTTGTTTTTTTAAAAACATTTATTGTGCTAAACTGGAATGATTTAATTATAGGTAATGGTTATCTCAGCCTTAACGAGTCTTAATGCTACATTCAAGTAAAAACAAAAGTCAAATAACTGCATGAATCAATTTAACTGGTGTTCTTAGGGGTGATGCACTTTGGGGGATTTATTCCTAAAGTATATGTGGTCTATTATATCATCTATATCTTAAAATTGTCTAAGACCTAACAGCTAACAGGCTATAAATTAAAAGACAATTAGTCATTATTTGGAAGGCAAGGCTACCAGATGTAGTTGAAAGCCTCGTAAACATTAAGTAAGTGAACCTTGTGAGAAGAAATTTAAGGGTTTAAACACTTAAAAGATGCACAAATATCTATTTTGAGTTCATTTTGAAATCAGAGTCAGTAAACCCAATTCAAGGAAGGAAAATCTGTTCCAAAATAAGTATTTTTGGACAATGAAATGTAAGAAAAAAAGGATTTTATATGAGGTTTCACATCAGTTATGTCTGATTGTCAATAATATCAGGAACAGCCGTCGCATGTAGTGGATAAAGGAGTATTTTTTGAAGGTAGAAGGGTCTTAAACAAAATAACAAACTGGAATTAAACGTTCTGGAAACTTCCTCACTGCTGACGGGAGAACGGAGGAGATGCTACACCCATGATGAGTCTGACAATATGTGTGTTGGTGCAAAGAGGGAAGAAATGTCACTGCGTCAAAGCCAGCAAGATGTCCTTCACCAGCATGGTGCCGATCACCATCTTCTCACAGTTGACCGTCAGCTGGGCGGCGCCCTCGTCTTTGGTCGCCACGGTGACCAACACCAAGCTGCTGCTAGTCACCGTCCTGCCGGCGAACCTGTGGACAGGATGATCAGGAGGAGGAACAGGAGGACTGAGGTCAAAGCAGCAAAGATCAGAAGTAAAGAGGAAATCACAGAAATAAAGACGGGATACATGTATGTGTGTTAATCAAACAAAAAAACGACTCAAACTAAAGTCTGACAAGATTTTAAACAATTACATAAAATAATGAGCTATTCCTTTGTCATTTAAACATTTGCATTAAAGCTTTCCTGCTCATTTATTAATCTGTTTAATTTATGACAACAACAATCAAAAAGTGTTGTCATAAAAACTTAAAATCATAACATTAACACAAATACATCACAACTTTCACCCAGTTCTGTATTAAAAAAATTCCCTTGTGTTTTTACAGTGTTTACATTTTAATTTGATGTAAATTGGTCAGTTGGGGGCGCTATAATTAAATGTTGAAATGATTCAACAATGGTCCAATAATAGCCAAACACAGAGTGATCATGAATTTGACTGTATTGATGTGCAGAGTTGACTATTGCAATGATTACCCAGAAGGGGGCAGTATAATTACAAATCAAAACTGGAAATTTAGAAAACCACAAGCGACATAAACTGCAGTTAGCCTTAAAACTTTTACCTGTTGGCCTGGAGGCGTTTAAACAAACAGTTTCTCAAAATATCTTTTTATGGTTCAGGACTTGCTGTTAATCTTTCTGTCAAGAAAGTATTTTTAAATAATGAAAACACACACACTAAAATTTTATTTGCAAAAAAAGGCCCAACATGATTCATACCTTCACAGTTAGAGATTACTAGGCGTAGCACAACATTTTGATACTGAAATGTTTCGTACTGCTGGCACCAAATATCAATATCCTAATGAAAACATGCAGTTTTCTACAGGAAATCGCTGCTGTTGTTCATTTTAGTCCCTCTCACCTGCACTCTTTATCTGAACCACAGGGGACTCTGCTGAGGTTGGCGGCCGTGGTCACCCTCTGGACGATGGCGTGTTCGTTCCGGCACTTCATGTCCAGCGTTAACTTCTCTGTGATCTCGTTCATTCCCATCAACTGACCTGCAGAGGAGCGAGCAGAGCACTGGTCAAACTGGGAGTATTTCAGGTTAACAGCAGCTTTTTTTTTCTATCCAAGTAGCTTAAATTCAAGGCAGATATTAGTGATACAACAATATTTACCAGGGTGTTGCTTGTACAGTATCAGTGTGCTTGTATATGTATATATATATATATATATATAAAGTAAAATAAAATACTTTGTTTTTCAAAATATTTAACTACCAGCTATCTTATACAGATACTGTATGTATGACTAACAGAACACAAGCATCTACAATCTCTACAAGACTGATATAGTACTCAATACATAAAAAAATACAAAAAGCTACTGAAACCTTAACTGGAATGCACTGATGCTCCCACTGAACACAGCAGAGGAGTGATTTAAATCTCTGAGTCAATTTGAAGCAATAAAGTGCAAATCTTTCGCTACAAGACGTGTTTAATGTCTCGTGAACTTTCAAAGTGCTTTAAAAGAGAGACATTTTGCACCAAAGGATTTTTTACTTTACAGAACTAAAACCTTTTTCTGAAGGTGAGTTTGGAGATTTGCAGGTCAAAAGACACTTTTCACGCTTTAATTACACAAAAATGTGTCATTTTAACTCCACCTCGCTTTAAGATCTACATTATCTTGTCTGTCACAAACTAAAGCTCCTTTCCACTCAGATCCCCAGATTTCCCCTTTTCCCTCCTTCCCTATCACCTGACCCTCCTGACCTACTCACCTGTTCCCACTTTCCCTCATCAGCCCTGCAGTTTGTACACATCAGCCCTTTTCCACTCATCTTGCCTGTTTTAATCAATCTGCTATTAGTAAATGTGATTTGTCACTTAGTCTGAGCCTTTACAGAAATGACTATATTTCATTGTGAAGCAAATCCAACCTCGTGCTCAAACAAATGGTCACTTGACAGATTAATTCAACAACAATTTGATTAATTGACTAATCATTCAAGTCATTTATCAGGCAAAAAATCCAAATCTGAGCGGTTGTGAAAGTGAAATGGTTGTGATTTAAATCTTTTCTGTTTGTGAATCAGTTTGTTATAATTTAAAATATTCAGGCCTTCAGCAAATTAGTATCAAATAAAATTGGATTTTAATTGGATTTTTGAAACCTGGCCACCACACAGACATAAATCAAGTTGAGTAACTTTTGATTTGCATAGCCCAATACTACAAATCTGCAAATTTGCCTCCAGGTGCGTTACAGTCAGTGTAGCATACGAAACTCTGCATCCTGAGGGCTTATATTCAATTTTCATTTTAATTACGGGAAAACTGTCCAACAGGCAGACAGGTGGATTAAGGGGTCCTGAGCCAAAGTGGCTGGAAAACACTGGACTTAATGAACAATCAATTAATCAAAAATCATAAGCAAATAAATCACTGATAAAAATAACTGTTAGTTGCACGTTGAAATATAGTCATTGAAACCAAGAGAAATGCAAAAAAAATCTCACTCAAGACGTCTTTTGACCTGCAAATCATCGAGTTTTGTCGTGTTCAACAAACCATCTCGGACAAAACAAATGCATTTCGACGCTGCAACACTTCAGATTCTCAACATTGTCAGCGGTTAGCAGCAGCCTGACAGCTCAGGTGACAGAAATGTGAACTACGGTGCACGTGAGTGTTGCTTTGAGCCTGATGTTAATACTTTTCACTGACACGGTGCTTGAAGAGTGAATCGGGATCAGTGGATGAGCATTTCCAGTCATTCCTGGCGTAGCGGAGTGTGAGCAGCCCTTTTTATAAGATGCAGGTTAGTACAGGTGAGTCTGTCTGCAGCTGCAGATCTGCAGGTGTTGATTATCAAGGCAGGAGGGGGGAGTCAGCGGGAGGGAGGAGGAGGGGAGTGGGGGGGGGGGTATCTGGGGGAGGTTCAGGTTGGCTTAAAGGCAGGTGGACACACAGATGGTGGGAAAAAACAAATCTATCAAAGGCGACTTACCTAGATTCTGTAATAGCTTCTCTATTGGGGACAGTATGAAAAGGGAGGAACCGTGGATATGACACATGTTTAAAGAGTCACCATGGGTTTGTTAAGGCCCAAATCCACCAAAAGTGAGACACGTGCCAATAAATTGATGCTCCTGTGGCGAACGGCAGGCGTGAGGTTTGAAATTTCAACACCACAGGAGCAGCAATATTTTTTGGGGAAAATGTCGCTATTTATATTTAGAACTCATATTCTCCTATAGTGACACATTGCAAAACATTGACAACACTGCACACAAGGACCCTCAACACACCCACGCACACACTCACGCTTACACACATTAACACATCCAGCCATCGTGTCAAAGGCAGAATCAGCTCTGACGTTACATCATTCTGACTCCTCCGGTCTCCTCATACTTACAACAGAACATCATAGCATTTCCCTCAATATTACAACAGTGAGAACAGTATTCAGACTTGATTAATTTGATAATTTGCGATGAGACTTGTGTCCAGCGTGCAGCAAAGAGCGAGCCCAAGCTGTGCAGTCTCTCTCCCATCACAGCTTTTTATTCCTTTCAGTTCTCTCTAAACAAAAACAGCTCAAAGCGTGGCTTTGGCCACCGAGTCCTCAATAGATGCTCCAAAATCAAAACAAAGTTGGAGTAGTTTGATGTGCATTTTGGATATTTAAAAAATTGGGCTTGCTTCCAATTGCAAATGTCAGATGCTTTCAGTGTTTTTGGGCCTTTAGAGCTCAAAACTTGCCATGTGTTAGTCAGGATGAGAAATGAACAACAAACAACAGAAACATGCTAATAACTGTTGTCTGTAGCAGCTTTAACAAACACTGGCTGGATTTTGTATTAAAGTGATCACTGAAGTCCCGTCTCAATACCCACACTACTGATGTTCATGTTTACACATCATCAGGTAGTAAAAAAAAAAAAAAAGCACCATGTTGTAAACTGAACAACACACAGCGCAGTAAACGTACAATTAGCACTTTTGCTAACACAAGTTCAAAGAAGTTATCAACAATTCATCACAACCCAACATGCAACATCAGTCCAGCTGTGGTGGCGACGCGCAGAAAAACCTGTTTTACGACTGTCGATAACAACCAGACATGAAGAAGCTGAATTCATGACATGATGGATTCAGCCTGAATATAAACACAAAACACTACTGTATGTGTATCTGACAATGTTAATATCAAATTAAATTCATACTTTATCTTATTAGTTGATAGAAACTTGAGATATAATGATTCTTAGCATTTGCTTTTTTGTGTCTTTGGCATTTTTATATATATTTAAGATATTTTTATAGTTGCAGTTTATTGATATTTTATATTCGCACTCTTTCCTACTTTGTTCTGCAACTGCTGCATAAAAATTTCCCTCATGATGTATTATGTTTTATCTTTCTTATACTTTTATTAATGATTTTGGAAACAGTCTTAATACCAAAAAACATTATCAGATATAAATTTTTCAAAATAAATGAATTCTCTGTCATGTACTGCTTTCTCTCTTCTATGCAGCACTGTGTGCTTTTAGATAACTTGATTTAATTTAAAATTTTATTCCTCTGCGCTCCTGAATGTGCTTTTTACCATCATCTGAATGTAAATGTAATAGTGTGTTTTATTAGATATTTCTGGTCATAAAATTTAAATTAAATAAAAGATCTAAGCTCAACTGAGCCACAAGAGAGCCTCATTACCATTAATGAAATGTGTCAAAGTGAACCAATAAAGCTCCACACAGGCGAGGTCTTTACAGGCACTTCAACACTGGAGGACTCGTGAATGAAGCAAGTGTGGGAA
>JAPZDY010000023.1:21378217-21393745 GCA_029783645.1 Ctenochaetus hawaiiensis
AAAAACTTGCAACTCTTCTCTTTTAAAAAAAAGAAATATCATATTTTAACTGTTTCAAAGTTTCACCTTGAGCTTCACAAATGTGCCTTTTTTAAAACTTTTTTTCTGATATTTGATTGATTATTTATCTCATTACAAGTAAAGTCAAATACTTTTGATTTCTTACAAAACCAGGTCATGTGAACAGAACACTTTTCTCAGTGGAGCCTAAATGATTAATTGGTTAATTGGTTAATCCAAGTCATGTTTGTTGCATCTTTTTAATGAGAGGATTTAATGTTTTGCATCTTTTGTTTGTGTTATAATGATATGGAATATCTTTATATTTTGGACTATTTGTCTGGAAAAAAGAGCTATTTGAAGATATCAACTTAAGCTTTTTTGACATTGTGGTGAACACTGAACATGATCATTTCACAATGTAAACAAAACAAAAGTTAATCAATTACTTAAATAACTGGAAATATTAACCAATAACTTTTGAAGTAAATGAAATATTAGAAGTTAAAAGAGCACAGGAAGTCCCTCTGCTCCTAAAAAAGTAGAGCAGATGGACAAGTACACAGTTACTGTTGGTTTTATGTATTTGCTTCATGTTATTATATTAATTTTCACCAAACTTTAAACTCAAAATTAAAGGAAATATCCACAAACTGAACGAGTAGAAAAATTCACCCTGTCATTCGGAGGTGAGGGAATTAAGGGTGGGGTTTGGTTGGTGGTGGGTGGGGGTGATTAAATAACTGCAGAGCTGCACATTTCCTCTCACTAGTTTCCAAGGCAACGAAGGATGCAATAAAATGAAGTTAAGTGGTGCTGAGCTGTGGAAACAGATCTTCCCCAGGGACGACAGGCTCCTGATTCATGCCACTCACACTGCTGCCTAACAGGTGTTACATGGTGGATACGACGTAGCACGGACACTGGATGTCCTATTGTAGGGTGTAAATACTCTTATTGCCCCTGCTGAACAGGTTTTGGTTTCAGTTCTATTCAAAAAAAATGTATAAAGTAATTTTAGTATTGGTTAGTTTTAGGAGAAGCAGATGGATTTAAATATGGATAGCGCCACCATGTGACTGTTTATGGAGCATGTCTTCAACTGTGAGGTGTGCAAGAACACAGACTGTCCTGCATGTTCAGTTTTTATCCCTCCTCTTTTAAATGTCATCCAGTTTTTTTCTATTAAATGTGGTTCATAAAATACTGTGATCCGTCATGATCTGAACGCTTCTCTTTTTTCATTCCTTGTGTGTCTTGATCATCCATCAACTGTTTGTCTCCTCTCTCTGTCTGTGTGTGTGTGTGTCTGTCTGGGTGTGGCACTCATTTCTACTCCTGCTGCCAATCAAGCGTTCACTCATCCAGCTTCTGCAGAAAACGCACACTCCAGTCTTTAGTTTGCCAACGTGATATTAACACTGCAGCCAAGAGCTCCTTGATGTTTTGCTTGTGTTTACCTGAACACTGAGTAATCCTTCACGTTCATGTTTATGTCCTCCTGTGATCCCTGCCTGCCTGTCCGTCCTCCAGCCAACATCTCGGCTCTCTCTGTTTGCCCTGCTTCACCATAAATCCTGAGTTAACTCTCCAAAACCTCAACTCATCATCTTTGCATTAAAATGACTTTGAACTGTTACATGTTCATTCTGTCTGTGTTCTGCTTTTAGGTGAAAGATTCAACACAACATAAGAGGATGAGCTTAAAAACTTGTTATTGATCAATTATGTGCCATAATGTAAAAAAATCATAAATAAAATTTTAAAAAATAAAATCATAATGTAACCAATCAGTCTAAACTGTGATCAGCTATTTTTTGGATCCTATTATGCTTTTTTTAAGCTGATATGAGATAAATTTTTAATTTTTGGTGACATTTCACACATTTTCAAAACGTAAAAAGACAAATTTAAGGAAGTACTGATCTTAACTGTTCACTAAAATGTCCAAACTCTAAACTAAATCACTTATTGGAACCTATTTTAACTCTTTGATGGTGTTGTGCTACATGCAGTGAATACAACACACACTTAAAACACACTGAAATCAATACTGCTAATGACTTTTTTAAGTATTTAGTCAAACCGTTATCAGGAAGAAGCTTTTAATTATTCCTCTGTGTGAGTGGGAGGTTGTTTGAGTATACTATATATTTTATCTTTATTTTTTTGGTTGTGTGACATCAGTGAGTGGAGGCCTTGCAGCCTGTGAGGAGGTGACCACTGCAGAACAAAGTTGATTTATCACAACTCTGTATTGAGTCGATGTATATGCACGCATCTAGTGCTTGTGAGTGCTAAAGGGAGATTTCTGCTCTCGTTTTCATCAATCATCAAAGTGTTAATGATTTTATTGGATGGAAATTTTAGTTCACATTCTGTCATGCACTTCAAAACCTAAATTTATCAAAGGGTGTCACATTTAAATCTGACAGTATCAATAAAATGCTGCTTGTGACAGATTACTTTAGGACGTGGGCTGAGAACTGATGCTGTTTTTTTTATTATTTTTTGGTTAAAAATATGTGGCCGTGTCCAAAAACAAATTAAAAAATAAACTCTGAGAAAATGCAAAAGATAAAATTGCCCAAAGCACTGAAAGCCCAGACATGAGGATGAGTAACACTAATGCAGATTTCCAGCAGAAAATTATGGTTCTACTGGTTCATTCCTCGCTGCAAAATCGTGATGATGGACTGCTGCTTCTGGCCAACACTCCAGGAATTTGAACATTTCTTATCACTTTATTAGGGCTGGATTCCTTCTCTATTAACTACATTCGATTTCAACATCTAAATACAAAAGTTTTTTCCTTTTAAAGTGACAAAACAAAGAGTAAAAAAATAAAGTTAAACTCAAAACACCTAAAAAGCACCTAGCAGGGATTTTTTTATAATTGTGTATGCTTTTTTTTTGTACATAATGTGATATAGATGTAATTAAGTTATAGTGTACAGCCATGCTAGTGACTCTGTGAGGTTAAACTGTCAGTGGCACAGTGGTGATTTTAGCTAAATATTAATGTCAGTATGTTAACAGTGTAGACAGTAACTCCCATGATTCCACACTACTTCACCACATCATCAAACAATGTCATTTTGTTCACTGTTCTGACTGAGAGACCTCCTGTGGTAGAAATTACATACTGTGCCCTTGAGGCATTTAAAGCATATTAGCCCTTTTGGCTATCAGTTGCTAATCACCACTTACTGCAGTGTTGAGTTTGTGCTAGAAATGTCAATAGTTCAACATATAATCTGGTCTTAAAGCAAAAATCTAAAAGAAAAACAAAATAATTTCAAATGTTTTACAGATGATGGTGCTAAATGTAAACTTAATGGTTTAAAAGGTTATTCAGTTCATCCAGAGCAGCAGATAAAAGTCTGAACCAAATTTCATTAAAATCCTTCAAAAGGTTGTTGAGATTTCTCTCAAAATAAAATCAAAAAAACAAAAAAACGTTCATCTTTAGTGGCACATGGAGGGAAAGTCAGGGGATCATTTAAGTCATTCTGACTCATCCTCTGAGCACCATGACTGTCTGCACCAAATCTAATGACAATCCATCTGATATGGTCAATAAATTTCGGTCTAGAGCGAAGAGGTAGACTGACCAACAGTGCTGACACTGCAGACAGAATTTATAGTAAAGCCTGATCGAGTGTTGACAACGTTGCCTGGTGTTTAAGCTTCTGTCAAGACTCATAGTGTTCAAAAATCCTGCAGGGAAAAAATCTATTGTAAAAGAGGCAAATTTTATGTTGGCAAGAGCTTCAATGAACCCGCTGCTGCCTCTTGATGTTAGTCTGACCTTGTCCTTCATATGCTTTCATTCTGTTCTCCTGCATGTTACACCGAGAGCTCGAACATCATTTTTTACAGACATTATTAACAGGCACTAACTAAATCAATATTTACAGGCCAATTTGATTCAAAATTTATCAGTGTTTTACCTGCCAAATTTTAAAAGGTGGAGTGGAGAAACTTACCAAGCAAAGACTTAATTTGCTGTACTGCCTGTGTCTTTTTCTCACGTTAAAAGGCCTCACTAATTAATAAAGTGACAGGGATTCATGCGGCTTGCTTGATAACAAACAGGCCTTCTGAATATCTAATTAAAACTGGACCTGAGGATACTGATCACATTTGCTGTAGCAGTGGCCAAACATTAGGGCCTGTCGAAATGGAAACATTAGTTATTTGCCACTAGAGACAATTTGCACATGCATAATTAGTAATAGTGACACATACGGTTGCTTAACAACAAAGCAATGCCATTACAGCTGAAAAAAAAGGTTAAGAAAACAGCATAAATTTTTGTATACAACAATTCATCAGCCTGTAAGAGAAGAAAAATCTTTGTTTTGCCATTTTATGCATTAAAACACTTTATTACGAATTACTCCAAAGCAGTTTCAGGCAAACAAAAAAAAAAAGGATGACAACCCCAGGTACTTCGCAGTCTATCTGCTAGACCGTGATGTATTTTAACAAACTATAAATGCCACTTCAGTGAATTATCTGAGAAATAAAGCCTCATCTTGAGCACCAACAGGAAAAACAACCCTCTGCTTATGCCCAAAGGGCCTTCAGTAATTCTACACCGACACCGCTTCTCTCATTTCTCTGGATTTTGTCCCGTCCTGCTATACAACAGCTGAATTTACAAACAGCTCTGAATTATTTAACCTGCTGTGGTACAAGAGAGTACACCCGCGGTCAGGTTGCCTTGCACCAAAGCCAAGACGACTCTCCAGCTGCAGAGTCTCAATGGAAATAGGCTCAGTGTTCAATGATACAACTTCAGATGCAATGTCACTTTGTTCACCAAGACCGGAGCTCTGCAAGACCGCAATAACATTAAAAGAGGAGCAGATGTCAAAAATGCTTTTGCATGAATCAGAGGAAAGTGAAAGATTGAAGAGTTGCATCTTGCATTTGTAAGCAGTTGATGAAGCTGTTTTACATAAGCTGACTCTTTGAAGAGACTTTGAAATTTTCATGTTTTTTTTCTTGGTGACACATAAAATATTCCTGCCCAAACCCACTGGAACTGTACTCCAGTAAATCTTTCATCCTGCAAAATAAAAACAGTCTAGCATGTAGTTATGGACCAAACAAAATCCAAAAAAGTGTAATTATATCTATTTTTAAGTAAATGCGTTTCTGAAGAGCATCACCTCTGATGTTCATCTTAAAAATGTGCAGTTTAATTAATTAAAGAGTGCAGCAGCTCCATGGCCTTCTCATATCAAAGGTCCTATTCATTTAACAGTATGCAAACACATGCATTATAGTAAGCACCAATACAAGAAAGGTGGATATTTTTATGTATTTGAACAAGTTTCTTATGCTGGATTTGAATGAGATACATAACAATGATCATGATGATCTTTTCAACTCTTCATCATGTCTATTCACTTTTCCTTTGGGCTCTGGCTTCTTGAAAGCTTCTTCAGTAGTGTTATATCATTGATTTCTATCTTTTCTGACTTGTAATCCCTAAAAAATTAAGCAATGTCTACTCTATGATCCATTTCACATGTTGTATAACTGTTTCAGTTGTGAGTAGTTTGACTAAAATCTGGTCCACAATGTTGTACAAAGACAAGAACTAATATGTTTTTTCAGCTAATAAAAATAATCAAAGACAGAAAACAAACCAGCAACTGTTCTACCAATCAGTTAGTAATTTGATTAATTTTCCAAATCTTTATTTCAGACGGCCTCTTTATTCATGTATTTCTCTGTTTTATATAAATGTAATGAATTTCTCTGGGTTTAAGACTGTTGGTTTGACAAAAGATATCTTAAAATGTGACCTTGGACTCCTTGATGGGCCTCGAATTCTCTGATATTTTCTGACATTTTACACACCAAACAACTAGACTATGAAACATGTGAATCATAATAAAGAAAACAATCTTTAGTTTCAGCTCTGCAGTCCATACACTGTGTGCTATATGGTCTATTTGCTGCCTACGCTTTTTTCCTTGCAATAAGTGGTGTTATACAGGTTTTACCCTCATCCTTATGGCTTGTGTGCCTTTTTCATATGTTGCATATGTTTATAAGTTGTAAGTAGTTCAACTAAAAAATAATATTTTAATTTTATATGTCTTATTGTTTTCTTCCAAGCTTCAAGATCTTATCTCTTACTATCTTGTGATCTTTTAAGGGGTATCAAACTCCAGGCTGGAAACCACTGACTCTCTTATTATTCTGTTGATCTACATCCTCCTGTAACATCCTACCGCAAAGGTTGGGTTTGTAAACTGCCACCACCTCCACCACCTTCCTCCTGTGTTGCCCGTTCCTCCTGGTCACCACCACCACCACCACCACCTCCTCCTCCTGTTCCTCCAGATCGGAGGTGGCGCAGCTCATCGGGCTGCAGGGCGCTGTACCAGGCCTGTTGCCCGCTGTCAGGGGTCAGCACAGGGCTCTTGTCCTCCTCCTGGCCCTGAACCTGACTCTGCACCGTCTTCACGATGTTCACAGCATTCACCGGAAGCTGCAGCAGCTTTTGCATGGTGGTCATGTTTGAAGCTTGACCTGAACCAAAAAAAGCCAAGAAACAACCTGTAGAATCCCAGGTAGACAAAGTGGGAAGACCACAGTTTTCCTAAGCCGCTCCTCTCTGTTAATCGGTTAGATGAGTCTTTAAAATCCTCCCAGTTCCTCCTCAGTTAGTTTTCACACAGCAGCATGCAGCTTCAGTTAAATTCTGTGTTTTAAACACTCCTTCTCGCCGAGGTTAAGTACATCCAACATCTTTTTGCACGGATGATGCAACAAACCTCTTAAGAAATGCTCCAGTGCCTGCTAAAAAGACATCTCCACGGTGGCAAGGTGGCTATACTTTGCCGTCTGGGTGCGGTAATCCAAATCCACAAGAGCTCCAGTGCACTGTAGGATCTTTTTTCCTCTGTTACTGCTGAGTCTGTACGCATAAAGCAGCAGACATCAGCTGCTCAGTAAATGGATGCTCGGCAGAGAGGGGCGTAGACTTTTATTTGTCTCTCCTCTCGCGACTCCTCCTGCAGCTCATGTGGTTCCTGCTGCTGCACCAGCCTCCCTCTGCCTCCCCGAGTGGATACATCATGTCCACATATACATATCTGAGCTGTACAACAAGGACACCACCTCTCCCATTTTTTTTTTTTTTGCCACGTTATCATCCCCCCCCCTCCCTTTCATGTTTGTCATCTTTGCTCCGCCTCTTCAGAATTAACGTCTCGAAGTCTGGCTTCCCTCATTCATGTTCACTCCCACTCTATCACAGCTGTATCTGCAGTCGTCTGAACTCCCACAAGCCAACAAGCCTTTTCTGATACCTGACAGACATTTTTTTTAAATATTACTCACTGCTTTTTGCTCATTATATTTAAAAAAATTTCCTTGTGTTATTCATTTTTAATATCCTGTGAGGTGCCTTTTATTCTTATCCTACATGACTCAGCTTTCTTGGCAGTGTCGTGATGAGGACATCTCTCTCTCTCTCTCTCTCTCCCTCTCACTCTCTCTCTCTCTCTCCCACTCACTTCTTTTTGGCTCAAACGAAAATAACTGCCTTGAAGCTCCATCCACATATGCTCTTCCTGTGATCTGTAACAGCACAGTCAGGGTTTGCTGAAATTTGCTAAAGACTAATAAGATTTTTAACCGGAGATGTCACCAAGAAATACATCCCGGGGGCTGCAGCATTCCCAGTGAATTACATCGACAGTGAGAGTCCTCGTATGGAGTTTTTATCTCATGCTGTAAAAAAACAATGTCATGTTGGATATCAGGTAGAGAATTTACTGCTACAGTTGATTCATAAAGTAATTTTGCTGGTTTGACAAACTGGAATTTTGAAAAAATTGGTCTGTTTTGAATGTTTTGAAAAAAATCTGGTCTAAGTAATCTCCTTCAGACAGCTCACAAAAAAACTGTAGCCACAAAAAAATCAAATTCTGTAAATCTCTTATTATTCTGACGACAACAGACTTCTCCTACCAATTCTAATTTACAAGCATATTTTAGATTTTTTCTTCTTCTTGTCAAAACTTTTATGTCTGATTTTTGGTGCAGTGCAGCAGTATCATGTTCTCCAAATGAAGGACTCTCACAGTAAGCACCTCAAAAGGAATACAAAATGCTTTCATGAATTTATAAACTCTGGCATGTATGTAAGTCTGAAGCTGGATAATTCATATTCAACCTCTTACTGGGATTTCGCTCCAAAAAAAAAAGCTTTTAGCCCAATTGTGTTACCATTAATGGTTTTTAAAATCCTGACGCTTTTGTTTTTTCAAAGAAATAGTTTGCTTTTATGCTCAGAGTTACATTAGCAGATTAACTCTAATTTTATACCTGTATGCTTATTGAAAGGCTGCGTCCTGCAGCTGGTTAAATTAGCTTAGAAACAGGAAAGAAGACGCCTGGTTCAGGTGTTTGTTATTTTTAAACTTTGTTGTTTGTGTGGATTAAATAAACTAGATATAACATGTTAATGATCAAGCTTTCAAGATGCTGTTAGGCTGAGTTTGTTACCTTTGGACACAGCCTGCTTGGCTATTTTCCTCTATTTCCTGTCTTCATGCTAAGCTAAACTTCTCACATAAGTCTTGGCATAGATGCAAAAAGTACATTTTGCAAAATTATAGCATTAAACTATTTATTTTAATGTTTTGCCTTTAATTATATTGCTGAGGGGACCAGGAAATCCAAATACAACATATGAAATTTGTCTGATTAAATCATATGTGCTAATTAAAACAAAAAAAACCACATTTTTAAAGCATCCTTTAAACCAGCAAAAAAATCACACTGAATCATCAGCCAAGAGGAGCAACTATCGTGTAAAATTTTAAATGATTCTACTTTGACATTTCATTTCATGGCTTAAGAGTTAAATGTTATGCAGCACCTGAAGGAAGAAAGAAAAACCCAAACTAAACTAAAATCTTGCTCCCTTGTTAAGAATGAAACATTATAAAATCCATCGGTCATACCATGCCGAGGGACAGTAAAAACCTTGTAAAAGAGGAGGCGATGTGTTTTCACTCAGAGCAATAACACATACACTAAGGCAACATTTCACATCTGTTTCCAAGGAGATGACAGTGAAGGTCGAGTCATCGCTTTCACTGTCATGTTTACAGACAAACTGGTTGATCCACTTTCACTGAGGACACATCGACTTCTGCAAACACAGACCTGTGACAACAGAGCTCAGCCAGCCTACACATGGATTAAATAATACAGGCAGAGCTAAATCACATGCAAGGTAAAAAAAAAAAAACAATGACTAATGTTTACCAAACTGCCTAAAGGCCTAATCTCCTCCTCCAGATCCAAAGGTCACGGTTCAAATCCAAAAATGCCATCTGTCATCTATGAACAATGAGCTCCCTCTGCTGGTGAGTTTTGGTGAAGCAGTGCTACACATCAGTGAATCTTGTAATAAGTGCTGATGATGCTTCTGCTTATTCTGCACAGATTAGTTCCCAGTTTAAGTGGAGCCACAGTAAGGGTATTAAAAGGGTAATGCAATGCCATTAGACTTGTTCATACACTGAGATACATGCGCTATGAAAAACAGGCCAGATGAGAGCAGTCAAGTGACAAATTCATCCAAGTTTCCAGAAATCCTGAATGAAACTGTTTCTAAATGACTTAACAGAGCAAGACTCTGTTCGTCAAATTGTTCTGCCTTGGAAGAAATTAAAAAAACATTAAAGATTTTATCTTAATGAATTAATGGACACTATTATTAAATACAAGTAAAATAAACGCCATGAAGTGATCGTATTAAAATAAAGCTAAGATGTTCATACTGTATATCAAATGAGGATGGCACATCTGGAAGTGAAAAGAAAAAAAACTAAGTAATACATTTATTTACTATAATAGATTATAGTTTTTGAAGGTCAAACAATCATTTAAAACCTTATTTATGGAGCGGGGAAAAAGGTTTAACCTGATGTCTATGCAGAATAAGTCTAAAAAAACCTGTATAGATGTGCAAGGTCTCAAACATATGTGGTTAAGACATCTGCTCCTTTGTTTCAACAACTACAGCTGACTGACTGATGAAATATACCAAACGGAACAATGCTACCATATTACTACATTTAACTATTTCCAAATAAAATGTTGTCAAGTTTCCAAGCATTTTTTTCAGCGGCCTGTTTCTCAGAAGCCATTTTGATGTGTCACATTAGAAGAAATTGGTGTTAAAAATGGTTCAATATACAACATTTACTAGCACCTTTTGTTGCACCAGACGAACAGCGTCTCAGACCAAAAAAAATGGGTACTTTATTCACATGTCCCCTCGACCACAGAAATCCATGTCAATCTCCTAAAAGCCAGATTTCATTGACCAAAAAAGTAATTTTACTTCTTTACTTCACACTATATTTTAACTTGACAGAAACATATTAAAACTCACCACAACTGTCTTAGTTTGTCTTTCCACTGTCCCAAAATGATCATCTCTGGTTTGATTGAAATAAAACTTAAACACATACAGAGTTAGTTGTAAAAAAATAATTGTGGCTTTGCATTTTTCTCCACTGTACATTAGTAGCCTATTCAGCATGGTAAGAAGCTATTTCTTAGACCTGCTGAGTGAACTATGAGGAGTACTGTGTGGGAAAGAAAAGGGCACAAACACAAACACACAAAGGGCCATGTGCAACCGGGACCAAAACAAAGAACAGAGGAGCTCAAATTACAACACACACACACAAGGGAGTGTTTTACTATGTTAAATTTGTACCAGGCAGTTATTTGCTGCTATATCAAAGTGACATTATGTCACTATTGTACCTTAAAATGACAGCTTCAGAGTCATTTTTGCTGGTACACTGACTTGTAATGGGGTGAATGGTGTCTCTGACTCAGTGCCATGATCATCTGACACACCAGATGGAATATTTCACACAATGTCTTTTCATAAATAAAAAAAGTTTGAAGGTGATTGGACGAATGATCTGTGTGTCACACTCATTACTTTTCCTGAAGCCAGTGAGGAGAAGAGCAAAAATGACTTGTCCCTCAAGGAAAGCCTTCAGTGCTGTTCTTTGCTCTTCTTTAAGTGAGGAAATGTTGCCCATTTCTGAAAGAAATGCCACTATTGCAGCATCCACGCTGACTATTGTTTACAAGCTTGCAGCCACTTCTCGCTTTCAGTAAAACTAAACCATGTTCGTATATACCACCTCTCTCTCCTCAAAGGATGCTTACTGGTCCGATCATATTCTGGCAGGACACAAACAAATCCGGTTTGAGAGATATCAGACTCGAAATCTCAGCAGTCCAGCTGCCTTGCATGGTTATCAGTTTCTGCACTATATTACTTGGTTGAGCGAGTAAGATCACAGTTTATGACACTTTAGGACACTTTGTCTCAACGCTGGTTATTCAACGAGAAAAAATATTTTCTAGTTTTACCCATTATGTCCTTTAGCGTCTCTGCTTCAGCTCTCAGTGATTTACAGAACTTCCTAATAGACGTGTGTTTGTTGCCAATTAAACTGTGGATGCTAGTTAGCTTTGTTAGCTTGTTGTCTGCTGAGGAGAAACCTCTGCTGCTTTTACCACCAGTGACTGATGGTGTTTGTTTATATCACTACCACAGGAGCATCAGGAGGAGGAAGTTTTCATTTTTACACAAAGTTTTTATGTTAAGTTCAAAACCACATATATAAAGCAACTTTAATGATGGCTAATTTGAAGAACGGAGTAAAGATGTGGACTGTGAAAAAGATATATGGTGCGAAGAAAATGCATGAAAAAACAGCCTCTCAGAAGCTATTTGCAAATGTTTTTACACCTGAATATTTGTGAAGAAAAGCTGCTCAAGTATAGGTGCAACTTGGGTTGGCCGGCTCGACGACAACGCCAAGTGAAATTAATGTCCAATGTTTAAAATTAGCCTATGATAGTAAAAAGAACCAATATTACCAATTTAATTTAGTTATTTATATCTTTTAGCAAAACACTGATTTACAATATTATCCTCCTGAATTAACCCAGAATTGTTTTAAAAGTTTACAACTGTACATTTTAAAAGTTCAGTGCTAGCTAGCTCTAAAATATAAATAAGTTTTACTCTACCAGTAAAAGATGATGTAATAGATAATAGTTTAACTGTCAACAACTATTTTTCTGCATTTTGTACTTTTAATTTGAATGCTTTCAAATACATATTTTAAAGCAGATAACACTGTGAGCGCAAGACTTCTAATAGAGTATTTCCACAGTGCGGTACTCGTACTTGTACTTAAGTAAAAGACTGGATTACTTCCTCCACCGCGGTGCAACTGTATCTGTGTAGCTGCTGCCGCTCCGCGCGCTGTCCAGCAGGGGTGGTGCTGAAAATCTTGGAGCTGAGGCCTCCGACAGGCCTTTCACACCTCACCTCACAAACACACCAATATAAACACCCCGAACACCGCTGATTTTTACACACTTTACACACACACGAGTAAATAAAGATGTGTTACGGGGGTCAACACCGGAACTAGACCGTCTTTCCGACTGCGAACGCGCTGCACGAGCGTCCAAATCACGGTGAGATTCACGACAATTAAAAAAAACACACACAAACCGCTTTCAGTCCTGTTAGCAAAACAAAGTTCCCAGACCACAGACATTAAATGCCACTTCCTATGTGCCGAACGGACAGGAAATCACATCCACAGTGCACCTCCCCCGCAATTAGCTGCTGCCCCGGTTTTACCCCCCTACCACCACCACAATATGACAAATAGAAAATCGGCGTCAAGCCACACCGAGACAGGTGGCTCCCGTACCTTTTGTAGTCGGAGGAAAAAATCCCTCCGCTCGCCGGGTCGTGACCATATTCGGGCTCCCCGACACTTGAAGAGCCCCCCTTCTCATCGTTGAAAGCAGAACTGGCGGACATGGCCGTGGCTGTCTGTTTTCTCTGCCCCCCCTCCCCGAAAGAGTGGCGATGGAGATTTAGTGCAGAGGGCAGCAGGATATACGGCTCTTAAAGGCGCACAGACACACGGCCGTTATCCCTGTGATGCTCGGTGCAGAGGGGGATGATGGGTAGAAAAAGCGGAGGGGAGAAAAGGAAATGACGCTCCAGTCATGTGACTTTTGTAGTCCGGAAGTGTTGTGAATACTGTCAGAAATATGGGATATAGGTGAACTTGTTTTCTGAGATGGACAGGGCTCAAACAAAATGATCTTTCCTCCTGGTTTGTTTGAATGAGAAATTTTAGTGTCAAAATGTTGGGAAGATGTGTGACTTGTGAAAAAATGAACCCAGTATTTACTTTTGTGACTATGGGATGAAAATTTTGATCCTAAACTGTGATCACCTTCATTTTCCTCATAGACTGTAATACGTTCTGTGCTGCCGGAAGTCTCCTAAAGGGGCGTGGCCTCTTGTGAAACCACATGACAGATTTCAGGAACTGAGCTGAATGGGGGCCTTTGGTGCTATATGCAGTTAAATTGGGTAAGCAAAATTAGCTGCACTTTTACCAGCTATGGGATTAATGTTATGTACTTATTAATGCATTATTAATTATTATCTAATAAAATTATAGGCTTTACATATGAGTATATTTGTATTTGATATATTGAGTATATTGAGTTTACTGAAGGTATATTTTGAAGCTAATAGGCTACTCTTGTGTTTTTCAAACAAGATTATTTCTACATAACTGTGGGCCTGCTGCAGTTTTTGCTTGGATAAAATCTGCGTGCTCCTCGCACCACCTCTACCCACATAATTTTGTGTGTGCTGAAAGGAAGGTTGATCTGCTGTCTTCAACTATCTTTCTTTAACCTATAATTGACTTTTTTTCCCCCCTGTCATTATAATTTCTTTGTTTTTGCTCACATATGCTAAACAGCATGTTGATTAATGGATGAAATGACCTTTTCATACTTAATTTTAGAATTAAATCTTGGTAAGAAATTTACAGTGGAAACCAGGATATTAAAACCTCACTAGTACAACACTCTTGCTTGTTTGAAACAGTATATTCACAATATATAGTAAAATGATTGAAAGAAAACTCTGTGTGAAATGTTCATTTTTGCCTCCTCCTGTTGCAGAGCCTCCTCTGCCAGCAAAGTCTCTGAATGGCTCTGACTGCAGACTTAAGTCCAGAGGCTCGACAGGATCCCCCTCCTTGTGTCTTAAAAATGATATTTTAGAACCCTAATAATGAATATTATCATTCCAGTGGATCCTTTTTTTTGTACCGCGAGTACCTCAAGAGAATCTAACAGGAAAAGATCAGAGATATATATTCTGCGTATACTCCTATTTAATGCTAGAAAAATCATATTTGTAAACTGGAGGAAAACACCTTTGCCTCTGAGACTGAAATGTGTCTATGAAATGATGTACATGACAGAAAAACTGCAAATAAAATGGATATTTTTCTATAAAGGTGGACTCCAGTTATGTTGAATTTGAATAACAAAGCAGGCAATCAGCTGCTCTTGAAAATGGTAAATACAATGAAAAACCTCTGTTACAGAATGTTTCACAATGTTTGATGATCAGTGTTGCTGATATTTAATTTTAAATAAAGTTAAAAAAATACATCAAGGATGGAGTTTGGGCTACATTTTTTTCTTGTTTCTAAATAATGCAATTCAAAATGATGGCATCACAGACATAGTCATTTCACCATTTAACAAGCAAAGTTCACTCTTGTCTTGAATTGAATCTGCAAGATATCTAGGACATCTGCTAAAAAAATGCATGGTCACTTCCTGAAACTTGTGTGGTCACACCAGTGTGGTCAGTTTGGTTTTGTTTAACATGAACCTTTCCGAAACTAACTGGAGATCCACCTTCATTGGTAGTCCTACACTCTAACTGGTGGACTTCACTTGTACACTGGTACACACTGGTACACTTGAAGAGCCCTCCCCTAGTCCTGCTTGCTGTTACCTTCCTGTGTAAAAACCACAAGTTAGGTTAACTCCCACAGGCTTTCTAGAGAAATCAAACATCACAGTTGCACTTCATTTTTAGCACACCTTCTTACAGCCTGCTCTCCTGCACTCCAAACTACAACTGAGCTGATAGCAATGTATCCTGTGGGTCAACCAGCTGAGGCTTTTCCATTGCAGGGGAGGTATGAGGGTAACCCTGCACAGCCTGGAGTGACTGCAACCGTTCAGCACACCACTGTGAACATCCCCGCTGAACCTCCAAAGGACTACATTGTTTGGTCCCTCTGCAACTTTGTCTACTCAAACCCCTGCTGCCTCGGACTGGCCGCTCTCATCTACTCCATCAAGGTGAGTTTGTATAAAATAGTCTAAAACTGCTTATGAATAACCATTCATGGGTAAATCTGTAGTTATTGCCAAAATAACAGTAAAATTAAAAAAGGAGCATCTTGTAATTTAAAATAAGTACTTTTAAAAGTTTCTTTGAATCATTATATCAAAAAAATATTCATGTTAAAAACAGAAATAAAAGGGAAAATGGATGAAAGCACTCAGATGGAAAAATAATAAACAAGAATTTTT
>JAPZDY010000023.1:21421231-21437668 GCA_029783645.1 Ctenochaetus hawaiiensis
GAAAGTAAATGATCGCTCAGTAAAGCCTGCAGGTACACGGTTCAGTCAGATCAGATTCTGGAAAACATCTCATACCTTCAAATCAAGAGCAAGCAGCTCTTTAAACTGGGAGTCACTGTAGCATTGAGCTAACATGACTTCAAAAAGTCACATAAACTGTATGTGGGACTCAATCAATCACAGTGATAAGCTGACTGAGAAATATGTTTTCTGAAAAAGTACAGTTTATAAGTATTTTTGTTGGCCTTAAATAGTCAAGTCAGTCATCCAAGCTCCCAAAATCTAAAAATATGAACCCAAAAAAAGGCCACTGGCTCTTTTTAAGATGATTAGATATTTTAAATTCCAAAAATGACACTGAGTTCACGTTCTCTCTGGTTCCAGGAGGCAAATAACCTCCTAGAACATGAATCTAAGTGAAGTTGCATAAGAGCTTGTGTTTAAGGGCTTGTCTGGGCAGATTGTGTTAACCAGAAAAGTTAGGAAAGTTTAAGAGCACGAGTTAAATGAAAACTCTGACTCGAGCACCAAGGCCTGCAGCATGAATGTAGTTTTTGTCGAGTGCACTCTACATTTTTACTGAAAAAGTGTATTTCAGAAGCAAACCAACTCATCCTCTGTCTTATACATCCTTCAACGCTGATAACGTCTCAGATTTGACCCATTTCTATTATCAAACACCAGCATCTGGCAGCAGGATGAAGCTCTTTAGGCAACAGTTTTTCAGGCTCGTTTGTCACTGAGCTCCAGCTGAATATTTCATCCTCAAAGCACAGATAGAGTGTCTCGTGCTGTTCACACGATCTACCTTTTGTCTTCACGGTGAGAAGCTCGGCAGACAAAAACGAGATTCTGGGTCAGCAGTGTCGCTCTCAAACAGCTCAGAGGCGACAGGATGAAACACTAGAGATGTTTTGTTTCTCATCCCGCATCTCGTGTGCGACTCTGCGACGCTGCACTGGAGTTCATGAAGGGCAGCGGAGGGACAGTTTGTCCTGGAAAACTAAGATGCTCAGCGTTCACCTGAGCTTCAGCCCGGCTCAAATAACTTTTTTTCTGCTGCTGCTGCTGCTGCTGTTCATCTGCTGCAGACAATAGAAGAAAAGAAAGCTTTAGAAAGATGAATGATTATATTCTATTTACTTCATTTTATTGGTAGTAAGAGTTTTTTTGACTTTATGTTGGTTGGTAGAATGATCAATCCACTACTTGTCAAGACTGAAATATCACAACAATTAACTGATAAAATGTCAGATTTTTTTTTTTAGAAGCATTCATGGTCCCCAGAGGAGGATGCCTATTAACTTTGATGATCCACTGGCTCTACCTCCAGCACCACCATGAGGTTAATATTTAAGTTAGTTAGAAGTCTCAACAACTGTTATACAGATTACTATTAAATTTTATACAGATTTTAATGCATCCCTCACTTTAGGATGAGTTTTTTTTATGATTGATGAGAATTTTCATGATTCTTCTTGTTTTTTGCCTGAAAACAAAGCTTCAACATGCTGAAAAGTACTATAGTTTTTTTGCCCGACAACATCAGATATATACACTAACTACACTATCTGTAAGATGAGAAATGAGACCAAGTTAAATGGTACTTTGCTACATTGCCACATTCTCACTAAACTCTCATTGGTTTACGGCTCAACATGTGGAAACAGTGGTTTTCCATCAGCGTCTTAGACTGAAACAACACAAACAGGTCAGCAAGGAAACAACATCTCAGCATATTTCTTTGCATTAAAAATAATGAGGCCAAGAATTTGACCTCGTCCTCGGCATTTGCCGGCGTTTTTCAGTGTGACTGAATATAACACGTTCTGACAGAGTCTCTCCTGAAGCAGAAATAGGCCGTCGATCTACCGGTTTCATTCAAGTATGAACTTGATAAGAACTTCTTTAGGCTCGTCGAGCTATAAATCAACTATGCTTTCACAGGAAAATCGTTTCATAATTAGTCAGAGAGCATCTTAGGTGATACCAGTGAATAAGCAAAGGACTGACAAATATCTTCAAATGTTCCCCGCAGTATTTTTTCCTAAGTTATAATTGTGTTTGATTGTTTAAATGTTTAGATTTTTCAATGGATGAGGGAAAAGTGAGTTTCACCGTACTCTTAAGTGATTTAAAAAACTGTAAAAATCTGAAAAGATTCATGTTATGCAGAAAACTCCCATTTTTAACTACTGTATGCTAAACTTGTGGACTATTATAAAAAGGCTTGTTCTTCTCTTAAGTTCCTCTTCACACTGCAGCTGTTATTTACATGACAGAGACTCCTTCAACAGGTTTCACTGACCGTTACATCATGAGGGTGCCGTTCCATGGTGGCTGGCAGGTGGCAATGACCCCCATGTCCCCTGCTTACCCAGACGAGCTGGTGCGGCCAAATTTATGTTGTGATGTGCCAGGATCAAGTAACTGGGCTGCTATCTTGTTACTAATCTGATAATCTGTTTGGCACAGGGTCTCTTTTCCATTCCTCCTTACATAACTTAGCCTATGTTCAGATTCAAACAGAGAGTCCGGGCCAAAGGCAAAGCTGTGTAGGGGACATACGTTGATTTGAGAGGAAATGCCAGACTCTGTCATCTCTTCAAAGATATGAATTAAGTTTTACTTCCAGATCTTTCTGTCTAATCTTCATCAAGTCAGGGGTCAAGCTCAACCATACAGCATCAGGAGAAGTTTTGAGGGCCCCAAATTCAGGATGTGACAGTCCAGTTCTTTAGGGGAAATATAAGACTATTTGTTCAATAATCGTTTTGGACTCAACCATAAAATCAGATTATAATTAGTCTACAAGTGTTTCACAACTTTAATAGACTAACAATTTGGTTACCTATACACAAGGTTGTTGTTATTGTGACATTTGCACAGTTAATCAGCTGGACTGCAAGAAAATACTTTAAAATTAATTACATTTTGCACCTCTTTTTCAGTCGATTCTTCTTCTTCAAGGTTCAATACTATCCAGTGGAGTGTTAGCTTATAAGAGAGAGATAAAAGATAATAATTACATGAAGCTGTGAAGAAAACTTAAGCTGTGTGAGTAGAGATTTACTTTGACACTCACATTGTCCTGCTAATATTGTGTAATATTATGAATAAAAGTGTGTATTGTGTAAGTAAAAGTTTGACTCCTTGGCTTTTATTGGTTATTTTGTAGTATTTGTAGAGCTGATGAGCCTACATAGAGCACATTATTTAGTTTTAAGGCATAGGCTTCGGGGGCCAGAATATACACATAATGAACACTTATAATAGTTTTATTTTTCTGAATGAAATATGCAATAATACTTTAATTTCACAAAAACTACTATCACGTATGATACAGTTTTAGCATATTTATCATAAAAGGTCCTAAAATCATTATCAGTACACAATTTTGTGACTGTTTAAACAATAGTCGAAGTTTTAAGATCAGTTTGTTTACTTTCTTGGGGCTTGTTAAAAAAAAAAGTGCCACTTCCTGGTGTGGATTACCCATGATGCCTCGCTGCAGATATAAATATCCCATCGTGCCGCCGCAGACAGCAGAGTTTCTGCTGTAAGCCGAAGTGAGACGCACGAACTCCTCTCATCCGTTAACAGTTGGCACTAGGGACTTTTACTGCTACGAGGTTTTGTTTTAATTTACGGATGGTGAACTTTTCCGTGGAGTTTTTACAGAACAGTAATCGCATAAGTTATCAAAAAGGATCCAAAGACCCGTGTTTTCTCGAAGCTATCATGCTGAACACCGAGGAGAGGTAGGAGGATGATAGTTTTCCTTCTAGAAACGTTAAAAAAACGACGTCAAATATTTTGTAGCTTTCAATTTTTCTATTACTATCGCCTGTGTGCCCTATTATAAAGAAAAGAGCGTAGAGTTCGGCTTGTGGAAACAGTTTGACTTTACTTTAGCTAGCTTAAAAATGTTAAAACAGCCGTTAGCAAACTTACTGTGTCGTCGGTGCAGAGTTGGATGCTGCGCGTGAGCACCAACAGGAGTTGCAAGACATTGTTTTGCCGATTAAAACATCCGGGGTGATGCAACACAAACAGTTTGTTGAAACTGGTGTTTTTCTCTGTGAGTGTAACCTCACGCCATTAAAGGAGCCATTTAAACATATAACTGCAGAGTTAAAGTGAAAATAAACAACTACTTAGTGTTTGGTGAAGCGGAGGGGCTGCGAGGACATTAAAGATCTTCAGACCACAGTGTATTTAAAATTTAAATCCCCACTGCAACACTTCCTCTTAACCATAACAGTAATGAATACTATAGTCGAATTACTCTATACTATAATGATAATAAAGGGTTTTTCCTAGCGTAATTTTTTTTTCTTTCGGGTACTTCAGAGTTTCTTGTTTGTATTGATTCCTGAGAAACAGGACTGCAACCCACATAATCTTTAATCACTTTCACTTTTAATCATTTTATTGAAAGATTGATTGATGGTCTGTGAAATAACAATAAGTTGTCAGAAAAGTTCCAAGAGTTTATTAAAGCTTATTCAAAAAGCCTGTTTTAAACAAGCCTGAAGCTCAAAGATATACAATTTAAATGTAATTTGCGCATATATAACAGAGTAAAGTTGATATCCTATCATTTCAGAAAGTGTAAATGGCAAAAACTGAACACTTGGACCTATTTAAGTGTTTAAAATATTTGAAAGTTTTATATAAATCTAATATTTGTTTGTTTTTTTGTAGTAACATACCTCTTATGCAAACTTGTGATAATGATTCCTGCAATTCCTTCCACATAACATTTTCTAAATGAAACCAGTTATCTAAAAAAGACCAATAATAACATACAGCCTTGTGTCCTCAATCATTGTACATTTGGTTCAAACAGAACATCAGTTTATAGCCAATTTCTGACCCTTTTTACAGTTTGAATTTATATTTCAATACCGGTGTCACAGTGACCTTATGCT
Source organism: Ctenochaetus hawaiiensis (assembly GCA_029783645.1). Lineage (NCBI taxonomy): Eukaryota > Metazoa > Chordata > Actinopteri > Acanthuriformes > Acanthuridae > Ctenochaetus > Ctenochaetus hawaiiensis. The sequence continues at coordinate 21,426,166 of JAPZDY010000023.1, forward strand.
GCTGTTTTATTTTGCACTCGAAGCTCCTTCTGTTGCATCACGGCAGTATTCCCACAGGAATTGGTCTCTGTGGAAGTATTATGTCTTTTTATTATGCAATACTTGTGATGGATAGATAATAATATAAGCGATTAGATGGATGTGGTGTCTTCTGTGTGTTTTGTGTTTCTTTTTGCTCTGTTGTCGTCCTCTGTGGGTTTATCAGTGAACAGTGAAGGAGAGCGGGAGAGTTTCATTGATGCTGTGAGCCGCAGCAGTGACTATATTAGCTCTCTGACTGTTATGGCCCTGTCAGCTGAAGGCATCAACTGGCCTACATCAGCCTGGTTGCATAACCCCCCCCCCACCCGGTTCACTTCTCAAGCATTAATGGAATGTGTGTGTGTGTGTGTGTGCACGTAGGAGAGTGTGTATGTGGGTCTGTGTGTAACATGAGGTGCATTCAGTCAGAAACAGCTGGATTATCTGGCCAGAAGTACTTGAGTGAAATCAAGCACCTGTTCCAGTGACCAGAACATGGATCTCCATGGTAGTTTTATTTTCCATATTGTAACCAAAACATTAACTTCTGACACCAAAATTTCACTATTTATTGAAATTTTGTGGACTAGATGACTTATTCTGATCAGCAGTGTAACAGGATCAGTAGGACAGACAGATAAATGTCAGTTGAAGCCCATATATTTAGTTTAATTTCATAAATTACTAATGAAACTAGCACTTTCATACATCTGAGATTATGAAACGAGTACATTTCTGGCAGTGACGTATACAAAATTGACCTGATAATACTTTTTTTACTTTTTCACTCCTAAGTAGTTTAATTTCCCATGAAGTGTTGTTTATCAAGCAGCCTTGGTATTTGCATCATCTGATGAAATACATTATGGAAAATGGTTCACATGAAGCACCACCTAATGCAGAAATGCCACCACATATAATTTAGTGGTAGTCACACACCCTCTTTGCTGTTGGATGATTAGGTCGGTGTTGTTTCTTGTTAAAGTTTATAGTCTTAGAAGAGACAATAGAGAAGAAGGCTCAAGAGTTGCGTTAATAAGAGGGTAAATTATATGTTACAGTTTGTTTTTGTCTTGTTAGGGCTCATCTCTCAGTTAGATGTCATACTTCTGACTTAACAAACTCTGCCTGTACTGACAAAGCCTCTGCTGAGTTAAACTATGCAGGTTTTGGAGTTGTGTCAGTCTGTTTAAGGGTTGGTTGAAAAAAAAAATGCATTGTTTGCTGCCTTTTTTTCATAGTTTGTTAGGTTAATTTCCTTCTTTCATACATCTTTACCTAACAAATCTGTCTTTGCTCCTGTGTTTTTGCCTTTAAGCATACACAGCTACGCGATGCCTGATAACAGAAGTTTTTATTTCTATTGTCCAGCAATTCCTTGTTATCTGCCAGCATATACATAAATGCCAATATATCTGTGATAAATTGATCAGTGTAGAATATTCCTGCACTGCTCTGCCTCTTTAAACTAGTTTTTATTGTATTTATTGTTTTTCGTGGGTCTGACCAGCCTTTCCCTGCCGACGTTTGCCCTCAGGAGTCAGAGCAACGGGTTTTGACAGGGATATGTCCAACCACACTCAGGTTTCAAAGCACGTGTACCTTTCCTGTTTCTGTCTCCACATCTTTTCCGACACATTGCTCTGCCAAAACTTCAAACTTCCAGGGGTCGGAGGAGGTCTGAGGACTCTCTTGTTTACTTTTCCTGCATACGGCAAGGTGTTCTTCATGTCTGTTAGCTAAATCGCTTTCACCACCAGGTTTTACTCAGCGGGGACATTAAGCTTGTTTATGTTGGCAGTCTGGGTTTAAGTTGAGCCTTTTTCCATTACTAAGCTGGTAATTATGGTGTTAGAAGTTGGTTTGGTGTGTTTCAGTCTTCTTGGAAGATCTAGCGGAGCGCTTCCTGTTTTGGTTGAGTCATGTGTTTCTTGGCTTTCGCCCAAGCTTCAAGCAGCTCAGCGACCGGCCAACTCGAGCCATTCATGCCCCCAGACAATTCACCTGAATCGGTTCTCAAAACAACTCAAAGCTTCAGGAAGAGCAAACCGGCTGCAGAAGTGTTGTTCATACTCATAAATTAAATATTTCTCTTGCGCGCACACACACACACAGACAGACACACACAGAAACACACACCCTCTCCCTAACTGGAAGAGTTGGACGATGACGCACTTGGCATCTTTGAGTCTCCCTGCGACACACAGATGATTAAATCCTCACCGGCATACTAATGCAGCCCAGGCTTGTGAGCGAGCTCGGCCCTCACGTCGACACACAGCCATCATGTAGACCTTCTTTTAAAATAAATACGTAACCTATATTCTGTTTTTAGGGTGACCTTGTGACCTATTGGGGGGGTCTGAAGGCCTCCTTCAGCTGGAGTGTCATCATGAGACGGGAGGAGGGTGGGGAGGGATGATGGGAGTGTTGCTGAAATGTCAGAGGACGAAAGTGTTGCCTTTCAAAACAAGCTGGCATTTCCATCAAGGACAGGCTCGTCTGTCTGTGTCTGAAAGGGAAGATGGAAAAAGAGGAGGGCTTGACATCTTGGAAGAAGTGCTTATCTCTCTCTCCGTCTACGTCCTACCTGTTTTTTAATAGTCTGTATCAGTTTTGTTTCCGCAGAATAAGTGAAGAGAAAGTAAAGGGCATCTAGACTGTTTAGTGTGCTGCCAACATTCAGCTCATTCAGATTTTGTAGATTTTTGAGTCATACACTCTTTTACTGCTGCTTCTGTGTTCTGTGACTTTCAAGCATCTATTAAGTTAATAGACTTTTTTTTTTTTTTTTTTAAGTAAGTCAGTGGTACTGTCAAGTAAAATTTTGATTTTACTTTAAATATATTGTGCTTTTTTACTCTATTACAATCATCCAACAGAAGCTACTTTGGATACTTTGAAGAATAGTGTTTTAAAATGTTGAACATTTGATAATCTTTTTCAAAGAGATGCATTTTAATGTATGAAACTACCAAAAAGTTTATTCAAGTGATTAAAATTGGATCACCCTTGACTTGGCCAAAATGGCTATTTTTCTACATGTTTATATAATTATATATAATAAAGTGTCATATTATGTTGACAGAAATAGGAGCCATTTTGATTCATAATGAGTTTTTTTTTACTTTTGCTTTATTAGGTATATTTTCCTTTTAGTACTTGTGTATTTTACTCATGACATTTAAATACATGATATTTACAAGTGACTGAATATTTCTCTGTTGTTGATTCTAAACTATTTTTGTATTTATGAAGAAGCAGATATTTTCCAGAGTGATCAACTAATCGTTTTGGCTTGTAAAACATTTAAGAAACACTGAAAAGTTCCCATCATGAATTCAGTCTTAACCTTCAGACCAAATGAGACCTTTTATATCACAAACACTGAACCTAAAATCGACCCATCAAATACGATCTGGGCAAAAGATTCGACTCAGCCTCTTTCAAACAGAGTTATAAGAGATAAAGAGAGAAATTGTACAGTAAACGGTGTTGAAGTGTTACATACTTTACATTTAAGAGTGAAGCAAGTGAAGAGACGAAGTGTGTGTGTGTGTGTGTGAAGTGAGCAGGCCTGGCATAATGAGCTGTGTTTTCCATTGCACTCTTCAGTTTGTCGCTGTGCAGATCAGGTCGTCCAGGTTACCTGTCTGGTCTGCAGGGATACTGAGGCTCAGCTCCTTCCTCTAACAAAAACAGAGATACATGGAGCTGATGTTTTTTGTTTTGTTTTTCTGTGGACACCTGACCGGAGAACAAATATCCATAAAAAACAAGTCAGACCAGCTGGTACAGTTTCAAACATGAGAATGTGTAACATGTCACACTTTAATATCAAAAGAGAAAATCAAAACAAGAATCTTCTGCCCGTCATGTACAAGCCCATCTGGCAGCGTCGGCCGGCTGCCATCATGTCCGGGTTGAGATGCACGACTGCAACTCAAAACGCTGAAGATGTGTGTGTGTGTGTGTGTTCCCCTAAGCCTCTCAAGCTATTTGCAGAGGTGTTTACAGATCATGTGCTTGTTTATGATTCATGCCTTCCACTGCATGTGCAACTCTTCGAGTGCTTTCTCGTAAATCATTGGCTTTAATTTTGTCTGTGTGGTCGGCTCATCATAAACAAAGCGTCTGTGATGGATTTGCGTAACTTACTGGAAATTCAGTAATATTCGGGAGCTTCTCCTCATCACATGCTTGTGGTTTTGTTCTTTGTTTAAGCATTATGATTTGAATTTGCCTGAATTGTCGTCACGGGATTGGAGGAACAAGGACTGAGTTACTGGAGCTCTGAGTCTTGGGTCTAAAGTCGCTAATATTGCAATTAGTATGCCACTTCCTTTTGATTAGTAACTGGAAAGGTTTGACCACTTTGTCTCAGTCAACTGCTAACTTTATAAGTAAACCAACAAGCTGAAAAGAAGTAAAGCAGGATTAGTAATCATGTGCTTGAGTTTTGGTTAAGTTTGAGATGTTCTCAGTTCTGTTTACATTTGGTGTTTCTCACTTAAATCCTTTATGTAAATTCCTTGAGGCAAAAACATGTTGAGTCAATTTCCTTCCTCATTAAAAACTTGCAAAGTGGACTGTAAAAACATAGACATTACCTGAATACATATGACTTCACCTATATTTTTTACCCCGCCCACGTTTGGCTCTCTGCTGTGTTTGTTGATGTGTTACCAGCGTCAGCAGTCTCTCACCTCTGTAAGGTGAACCAATGGCAACGCCTTCATACATGCATGTGACTTCTTGTTTGCAAGTTTGAGGATCCATTTGATAATAACAAAAGTTTCAGTGTCCTGACAGCTAACAAAGAGGCTCTTGCCTGCTTTGTTCTAACAAATTCCAGCTGTTTTATTATTAAAATTTTATGTTTTGATGAAACTAGACAGGGCACTTCACTTCAGAGACTTTTACCTATTTTTAAAAAACAACTGGGTGGACTTGATTAGCTTTATTGGCAGCTTACACCAGCAGTGTGTGTACAGTTTAGTTGAGCAAGCTTGCAGCTGGTAGTTATTTATCACAAAAAGTGCAGCAGCTGTAAACCAGGAACTAGAGAGGCCTGTTTTCAGTGCCCTTCAGTACAGCAATAAACCTCTAAAGCTGTTATAAATTGTGCAGTTTTGTCAAAGACTGGAATCAAAGTGTGTTTTTCAAGTTTCAGAAACATACTTCACATAGTTTTGTCCTAATGGCAGTCAGCGATACTTTATGAGATTTGCTGAGATGATCTGAAACACTGACTGATTCATGTTTCTCCTTCCAGTTCCTGGTTAGCGGGGTCTCGGTTGCCCTGCTCTATCCCTCAGTCTCCAGGGCCTCTGTGGTGCTCCTGATGCCCCTCACCCACAACTGAAGATCCCGGGTGGGCGAGGGACTGTCAGGGATCACTCTCTCGGCGTGCTACTACACAAGGTGAAGGTCCTCGACTGCTCACAACAACACAGAGCTGTAGATCAATATTTGTTCCTGGTGACCTCTGAAATTATGAGCATGCAATGCAAAGTGCTGCTCACCATAAAACTTTAGGAAAGTGCAAACATCTTTCTTTGAGAGTTTAACAGCAAAAACTGGCTCACAAGTGTCACCTTAAACATCATACAGACAACAATTGCATGAAAACAAATAGTTTTTATAAAATAACACATCCATAGAATTTTTAGAAAGGTGCAGAATGAAAGTCTACATTTTCCCCCCAAAAAAGTAGTTGAAATGATTATTTTAAGATTTTTTTAAAATTATCCTAATATTTACATTTTAGCGAGTTTGCTGACAAGATCTGATATGGCCAATAGCAGAACTACGTTGATGTCATGTGTCGTCATTGATCTCTGAGGCTCAGGAGTTAGCTTTAGCGTTAGCGCATAGGTTTCTTAGCTAAAACGTCTGATCATAAAAGTATAAAAATACAATTCAGCAAATCTAAACCAACTACACACAACAAGTGAGAGCATTCAAAGTCCTTACAGTCTGAACTAAAGTGTTGGTTGTCAAAATTAGAGAAACATCAGGTTCAGTCCCTGAATAGCTACGTTAGCATCAGTGACAGTAAGCTAGGTATAGATGTTGTTCATATCACCTTTAACTGCTGTGATGAAGAGTAAAGCATTGGCTTGTAACAATGACCTATTTTCATTTAAACATGAGCTTTAGATGTTATTAAAAGAGAGTTGGGTCATATTTTAAAATGCAGCAAATTCCATTAATGCACAATTGTTTTAAAAAAGAAGATGATGGAAACAAAACTTAACTTGTAATAATTGTGTTAAGTGCTTAATTGTGTTAAGTGCTTCATCCCGGAGACATCACTGTGACTCAGAGCACTAAACACACAGAAACACTGTGATAATGAGTTATACCCTCATTTTGCAAAGTTTTTTATTAAGCTTAAAAAAATCCTTTAATCTGTCTCCTACTTATCATCTGCACATGCAGTGGATTAAACACATTAATTCACTCAGTCACCTCATTTTCTCATCAAATTTTATAATAAAAAGTAGTGAGTTTATTCATGTAGCACTTAAATAACATCCTACAGTACAACCAGAAGTAAATAACAGTTACTGATTAACCTCTTTTCTGTATTTCATAATCATCTGCATACAAACATCTGCATCCTTTATGCTGTGTGTGTGCACGTGTGTGTGTGTGTGCACGTGTGTCAACTTGTACCCCAGACATGTGACTGACTGTCCCTGAGGATTAGAGATTTAGGATCAGACAGATCCGTCACAACTGTCATATTAACGTCCTCATCTGTTCGCCGAACACCAACTCTTGCTTTCGTTTACCCTCGACGTTTTTCTTCTTCCTGGTAGACTTTTATTTACTGGTAGACGTGGAAGTTGTGTAAAAGTCCAGAGAGGTAATGAAATTACACATTAGTTTTAGCTCAGGACTCGTTGGCTGCAGATATCACTTCTTCAAAATAACCAGACTACTAGATCTGCTTCCTCAATTCACCTCAAAACTGCCCTTGTATGCAAAAAAACCCTTTTTTTATGTTCAACATTTTGTTATTTACTGCTGAAGTTTAAAAGTAGGCTAACATGTAAAGTGCCTGGTTGTTAAGTCAGTAAAAACATGACACACTCTCTGATTCAAAGGTAAACACAACCCATTTTAAACTGCTGTGACTCCCACTGAGTTCAACCCTTTGGTCTTTTAACACACTGAAAAAATATAAAGGAAACACTGACTAAATATGGAAAGCAAAAACATGTATGTATTTAAATATGATCAGGTTAGGAAAAAATAAAATGCCAAACATTAATATAATTCAAACTTTTTCATGTTTATGTGCCAGTAGCTCAAATTTATAATCAAAATACAGATTTGGCCTTCAAGAGTCTCAATCTTTAGACCTTCATGTGCTCTAGCCAAAACTTTCTTAATCTTTATTGTTAAATTTTATCAAAAATTCTAATAAAACAAACTGAAACTAAACTAAATCCTCTTTTTTGTCTTTCTTGACCCTCTGGTAATAATCCAGGATGAGAAGTTAACAGTGACACAGGCCACCTCAGTGAGTGGGAACCCCTCTTTTCTCCGCTTCCACTACCAGCTGAGTGAGCGCCGCTCGGCATCCTGGGATACGGCTCTATCAGAAGACAGCCTCTTCCTGGAGATCCCTGCTGGGCCGCTGGTGGAGGGGAGCAAGGAGGGGTGAGGATGCTTAATGTCACCTTCATTTAAATACACATGGAGCTTTACTTTACCCTGAAATCTGCACAGAAAAACTTTTCTTTTCTAAAATAAACACTGAATTTCTTTGTCTTGATATCCAATATTGAATTAAGTCCCGGCTTGAGTGCATGTTTAAAAAAAATGAACCATTGCTCATATTGATATCAGTTATTTTCCCTCAGTATTTGAAATAAAATGTTAAAATTAAAAAAAAACCCTGCCTATTATTACAGCTTAGTAGAAAACAGCACAGCATGTGGGTCTAATTTGTAAGTTACAGGCTGTTAACCGTGTTTTCAGGCCGCCTTTGTGTCCCCAAATTAAAATGGATGCTAATAAGTTTCTGTTTTCATCGCCTGTCTGTGTTGGGCTGTAATCGATGCCGGGACGGAGTAACCTTGCCTGCTGTGGGCTCAGAGCCAGTCATCGAGTAGCCGGCTTTGCTGCTTCCCACTGCATTATTATGTAAAGTTGCAGTGCTTATGTAAAGAGAGAGAGAGAGAGAGAGAAAAAATGAAAACTTTGTGTGCGTCATCACCTCTTTCCTCTCATTCACCGTCTCCCTCTCTCTTTTCTGTGCTCATGTCGTCCTCAGGCTAACTGCTCTGCTCGAGTTTGCTGAAGAGAAGCTCAAAGTTAACTATGTGTTCCTGTGGTTCCATAAAGACAGAGAGGATCGATGTAAGTGCTTTTGTTGTTTTTTTAAATATTATTTTTTTTTAAATATTGATTTAAACATATGAGGGACTTTAACCGGGCACGCGGTCAATAGTAAAGATTTTTTTAACTTAATGTAGAGCGCCCTGGGGCCAAACTCTGTTGTGTTGTGTCGACTGTGAGAGCTCCTGCAGAGGAGTTGAAGGTTTACATTCAGCACAAATTAAAAATATTACATCAACACTTTTTAATTCTCACTGCTCAACAATTGTATCTTATTAATCTTTTCTGTGCAGAAAGAGAAATATTAAAACAGTTTGCAGTTTGAGAAAGATTTCTTGACAAACAGAAGTTTATCCAAAGACAGAGAAGGTCAGATGAGGTCGTTCAGCTCAGGGTTTTATATAAATTCTCCATACAGAAACAATTATAACTTCACAGTGAAAACAAGACTCTAAAAGCTGCATGCAGCTCAGATTTTCCCTGCAGCTATTTGCCAGCTGTTGCTGTTCGTTAGAATTAACTCCCCTCAAAACCACAAGTCATTAGACGAAATTCACCTGAAACTGAACTGACAACTGAACTTAATCCAAAGACAAGTTTGTCTGGCAGTGAAGTGAACAAAGAACACAGACATACTTCAATTTATCAGCCAGACTCCAATTGTATGGCACCTTTTATACAAACACAATGCCACAAAGTGCTTTTCACTATGAAAACAATAGCATCGCCCCACCACCACTACACACTCACACACACACTTCCTACCCATGCATGTGGTAATAAACGACTTTGCTATATATATAATGAGCTCAATAAAAACAAGAACGCAGGAAATAATATCATAAATCTCAGGAATTTACAAGGAACATACAGGCAGAATAAAATTTGTAAAAAAAAATTAGAATAATTAGTCAAAATTAAAAAATAGCTAAATAAGACAATAATAGAAAAGTGAGGTGAGACATTGGAACATATAAAATAATAAAAACATATGAATTGTATTTAAAAAAAATATGTAAAAACACATCCACATAGCTTAGTGACAACATGCAATCGAACCTGGTGAACATCTGGTGCACAACTGTCGTCATCATCATCGTCCCAAGACAAACTAAACATGTTGCAGCACGTTGAAAAATGACTTTCTGAGGTGTTGCAATACAGATTTTTTGAACTCCGGATAGACCCAAGATAACCGTTTCCCTCTGCGTTCAGTCTTTATGCTAAGCTAAGCTAAGCTAAGCTAACAGACTGCAGCTGTGTAGTTTTCAAACAGACACGAAGAAAGAAAGAAAGAAAGTCAGTGATTAAGTGTTATTATAAAAAGTCAAAGTTGCTATTATAGTCCAGAATTCTCATAAAAGAGTTTAATTTATCAAACTGTCAGAGGTAAGAAACACCTGAGCTCAGGTGCAGCAGAACGTCTGACTCTCTCCTGGTTTCCTCCTCAGTGTCCATCATCAAGACGTTCCACTACATGGGCTTTGAGATGGTGAAGCCGGGTAACCCCATGGTGCCGGCCCGGCAAGATCTGGCCTTCATGGTTTACTCTCTGGACAACAGCAGCTCAGACGAGGAGTGACCGCCACACCGTCTCCTGACACCTCCCTCACCCACCCGCCCTCACCCCTTCCTCCCCTCCTGCATAGAAACATGCTCATTTTCTTCCTCAAGCAAATCCAACCCGCCTCGACAAACTCCCCCCTTCTCCCCCATCATAAATCCTCCATCGTTGACTGGGAGGTGTCACCTTTTTTTTATAGACTTGTGATTGAAGGGAGGGGGTTTGGGAGGAGGTTGGATTTCCATGTGACGCAGACGCCCTCGCCTCCCCCCTTTTTTTCCCTTCCCCCCCCAGAGGATGACTGCAGATTGGAGAAACAGGAAGTGGCGTAGCTAGAACTCAGTCATCACGTGCATCACAAGATTTTTTTTTTTTTAATTTCTTATAACGTGGTTTCTCTCTCGGCCACATTGTTTGTTTGTGCAACCATCAACAAGACAAACAACTGCTTGACATTCAGGAGAAGGTGGTGTTTTACATTAAAATTCAGCATATCTCTCTTCTGACAGCTTTGACCTTTTTATTAGGAAAGAGACTCCGGTTTGTCTTTGTGTTGTATTCTGTGCAAGTGGTGTTTCTAGACCTTTTTAAAAAAAAAAGAAAGAAAGAAAGAGGGAATTATGGGTTTGATCAGGTCAATTTACTGTTATTTTGCTTCACGTTCATGATCTTTTACAAGTATAACATAGGTGGGTAAAAGCCTTGTGTGTTACATTTTACCTGTAAAGCGCATGTAAGCATTTCTTTACACTTTGTTCCTGATAGATGTTAAGGCATCATTCCAGCATATTTTATGCGCTATGTTTTGTTTTTATTTTTTAAGCTCTCTTTTACCCAAAATAATCTAGCCACAGTATGAAAATACCCTGTTAGTCTCCTCAGACGTGTCAAAGCTGAGAAGCAGCCTGTGTGTTGAATGTCACAACAGGGCAGCTGCCAGCTCGCTGAGGCAAACACCTCTTCTTCCTCCTCTTCCTCCTTCTCCTCCTCCTCCTCCTCTTCCTCTTTGCAGTTTATCAGCCTGTCAAACTGACTGTGTGAGGTCTTGAGGATACGAAGAGGAGGAAGGTCTCAGTGTTGTTTCCCCCCTTTTTGCAGGTCACACAGAGAAAACAAATGCAAAGAGTATAAATTTTCTCAAAGATCATAAGCTGAATTGTTGGTCCACTTTGCATAAAATTGTACAAATAATGTTTGAATCCAGAGAAGCTTTAGTCCCAGTTTGTGCCTCGTGTGTTCAGGTGAAGCTGAGCTTTTGTAAAAGGTGATTATTTAAAAAAAAAAAAAAAAAAACCCATGAGGTTGTTTAGCCCTTATCATTGTTCTGAAGTTTTTTTTCCTGAAATCCTCGAAGACTCTAAAATCATCTGGATGAAAAAATAATCAGTCTGTGTTTTGTTTTGTTTTTTAATAAGAAATAAAAGTTTTAACTCCAAAGTGGTGTCAATATTATCTCTCAACATTGCTGGAAATCGTGTGCTCTTACTTGTTGTTTTTTGTTTTTAAAAATGTACCAGAGTACAATATCAGATCGATGTAACTGATAAGAAAATAATTTAAAAA
>JAPZDY010000023.1:21443428-21454128 GCA_029783645.1 Ctenochaetus hawaiiensis
GGTCAAAGTGGCAATTTCCACTGAAACAAAAACAGAGACAGACAGTAAGGAGGAAGCTGATGGAAAATGACAAAATAAGTGATTAGGTACATTTGATGGTCTCTATCAATGTATTACTTTATAAATAATGTGTAGTTTGAAGCATTTCCCACATTCTTATACTGTAAACACTCCCTAATGTGCATTATATCCAGAACAGGGATGTGAGATATGACTTCAAATATCACAATATTTCAGGGTATTTCTGGGATTATATTTGTAACTTAATGATAAAATATCTGACTCTTTCTGTGCTAAATGCTCCATTGGTTCACTAGGCAGTCGCTAACTGTGTTTGTCTGTTGTTTGGTGCTGAGCAGGGAGTGCTTTGTGGGTTTATCAGGAGGTTTTATTGGCAGAAATTAGCTGTCTGCTGCGTGTCTATGAGACTGAACCAAACAGTAAAGTTAAAGGCCACAAAAACAGCTAAAAGAGTTGAAAGACACTAAAACGCTCTGCAGAACTGAGGGAATCTGATGTGATATTTTCTTGTGGGTTTGTCTCTATGAGCCACAACCTTCACATTACACACAGAGTATTTGTAACCGGTTGTTTTTCTCTGCTTTCATTGTAAGTTGTCTCGCTATATATACTGTTGCTGAATGCTGTTTGTGTAGTTGGTCTGATAGTAAACATTGTTTTGTATTCAGACCTCTCTTTTAAAAAAGACATCTTTTTAAAATCCATTTAAAAACATAAACTATTTTAACACTGAGGTCGATATCTGTACTTCTCTACATTTAACTACTCAGAGCTGCACCTTTCTCTGCAGACAGCTTGCTGACGTCCATAGTTTTATTGAGAACTTTAATAGCAAGAGCGAGGGCTGCAGAGAGCGTCATCTCTCCTTCCTTGAAGTCCTGCTTCAGCATGGAGACGGCAGCCTAGAGGTAAGACAAGGAAAACAAAGAGAGACAAGGAAAAAAATCACTAAAATCTATCGCAACAAATCCCAAAAATACCATCCTTCCTGTTGGTGCTGCAGGATTTACGTAGGAGCACACGAAGAATAGTCTTTTCATCTGTTTTCAACTAAACTTCTACCAGCTGCCAAATCTGATAACTGCTGCTGAACAGCTCACTGTGTGTGTGTGTGTGAGGATCAGGTGTGTGTTTCCTCACTGGAGACACCCAAACTAAGAGTGCATGCACTTAGGGTACCATAAAGCCTTTTGGACAAAAGTGCTCACACAATGCTCTCAGGCGGTTCTGTTACCCACAATGCTCTGTGTGCAGCCCTGTGGAGACTGACTGAGATTAGCAAAGCCACCATGAATCAGGACTTACACAATCAGCTGCCCCAAGAGTGAGCCTTAAGTAGGCCATAGCATGTCTATTTATTGTGAGCGTCCAGTCCTTTTCACGACCACTGTGTTTTAAACTGTGTGCAGCTGTGCCCCCTAGTGTCACTGAGTTGAATAGCAGTTTTCAACAGTGGTTTGAACACATTAGCACGGTGGTCAAATCCAAATATTTACATTCCTCACACAAGTTTGCTTTTTATCGGATATTTTTAATTATGTTTTTGAAACATTCCTGTTAGGACTTACAGCACTGTTGTTTCCGATGCATGTGGCCTTCCAGCCTCCGTAGTTCCCGCTGGGATCACTCTGGTAGAGCTGGAAGCCATAGTGTTTATCCCAGCCCATGTAGAGCAGCGAGACTCCGAAGGGACGCTTCCCTGTGAGAACAGACACCATCATACAATGACTTCAAAATACTGACTCAGTTGAAGTGTTTATGGTTTTCTAAACTCTGTGTGTAAATTAAACATTCATCTCTTGCTCAAACATAACAGTGAGTCTCTGCTCTTTACCTCCAAACTGAGTGTAGGCCTGTTTGATGTCACACAAAGCTGTGACCAGCTGCTCGCAGGGGATTGGCTCCTGGTACTGCAGCAGGTACCTGTAACAGCATCACTGATCATTATTTTTATATCTATTTTTGTCCGACTGGAGTCATTTGAATGCAGCAGAGATTATAAAGACCGTGTTGCTGACTGAAGCTCACCTCTGTGCTATGAGTCGCAGCTCGTTGGTCAGAACGTTGGCATCTGATGTGATTCCAGCCACACTGCAGGCCATGTCTCTGCAAGGGAAAGGGACGATCATTGCAAAGAGAGTTTTATCTTTAGTAAATGGAAGGCTAATCTAATTTTTGATGCAAATCACAGGCTAATGCAAGCTCTCACAGAAATATGTCACAGCGGTTTTAATTCTTCTACAAAATGACTCAATGCCCTCTCACAGTTGTAGATCTAAAAGCTATAAACATTTGCATAATGCTGAGTCATGCCACTAAAATCAGACAATAAGATTAAACTGAAGTGACTCACTCATTCAGCTTGTAGATTTTCTCTGAGAAAAAAACTTCATCCAGCAGCTTGTGAATGTTCCTCCTCTCAGCAGCCAGCAGAACTCCATCATTGGCTAAAATCCCCAGGCAGGTGCCGGCGTGGCCGATGGCCTCCATGGCATATTCAACCTGATACAGACGCCCTGTGAACGACACATATATTGCGGTTTTAATGGGGATGCAAGCACAAAAAGAAAAAATACTAAAACATATGAAACATAAAATGAGCATCCCTGGCTTAAACAAATAAAGTTTGTGTGCATGGTTAAAACTCCTATAAAAGAGGGTGAGCTTGTAGAAACGGGAAGCTTCCACATTATAACATCTTGCAGCATCATCAGTTATATTATTCATAAGCTCTTACCTTCTGGTGAGAAGATGGTCGTTCTTGAATCATATCTGCGAGACTGAAAGGAAACAGTAAACAGTTGAAAGCTAGTTGGAAACGCAACACAAAGTTAGTCAGGACATTTTTCTTCATGCAGCATCGTCAACATGTAAACTGCTTTTCAGCTAATTGAAAAATATTAACTGAAATACTGACAACCCGTGAAAAAGCCCAGACCAGCAGCAGAGCTTTGCAGTGAGGCTTTGTGTTTATCTGACAGGAATTTTAGCCAAACAAAGAAGCTAAAATCCAACCCAACATGTTTGCTATCAAACCAGCTTACTCACCATGTTTGAAGGCTGCAGTCAAACCAACCGTGCAACTGTGAATGACAAACAAATAGTTAATCTGATTGTTTTTATGAAGACAATGTGGTTTCTGAAGCTAACCAGCTAGCTTAGCCTTAAAACATTAAATAACGATGCAGATTTGCTTGGTCATTTGCGGCTGTTTGTGTCGGTGAAAGTGAAAGAGACAAAACTAAGAATCGCTAATGCCTGTCGTTCACAACAGCTAGCTAACCAGTAATCAACGTTAACCGAGGTCAGTATTTACGACAATTAGCTCAGGTTATTTTGGTTAACGCTAACTTATACGTCTGTTAACGTTTAGTCAACCTAACTGTTAAACTGATGCCCAGGCAAACACGGCGATGAATCAACTAAAATGTAGCTAACGCTTAGCCTGATGCTTTTACACTTAGCTTAGCCGGTGACTGGCCATTTTTGTTAATTATTTAGAAACGAACAAAGAAAAAAGACACTTACGTTTAATAAGACAGCAATAAAAGAGCTTAATTTGTAGAATCTAAAAATGCTTACCGCTAAGAGAGCCTTATGTGGAGCGCGTTCTGATGACGTCACAACAAGGCGAGGTGTTGACGACACTTAAACGCGCCGCATTATTATTATTATTATTATTATTATTATTATAATACAATTATTGTTATTACTATTAATGTATTATTTCTTTATCTGTGCTTACTTTGAACTTTACTGTAATCTATAATGAATTTGCTTGCTTTTATTTCATGCTTTACTGTAATTAATGTTCACTGTAGACAACTTTTTAAAGAAATATAACAGAGTCAAACATTCATCTCTTTTACATTTTCAGGCTTTATGCAAACACTGGCCCATTTAGACTAAATATACAATTTAGAGCCCTTTGAAATAGATGTTTTTTTAATGTACACATCCCAAAATTAACAAGACTCAAGATTGTAATTTTTTTCAATGGAATTTTCAAGGATACCCATCTAGCTGTTTTGATTCAAGGCCTTGCTTTTTTTGCTAAGTTCTAAACATTTATTTTATTGCATTTTTTATATAATGTAAATTAATTTAAATAGGATGTCAGTGCAAGTGATTACTCAAGTCCCTGTGGATCTGTTACATGTATTATGTTCTGATTTGTAGACCTTTAAATGCACGGTGTTAATTGATTTTCTTCAGCTTTATTGTGAAAAAGGAAAAATATAAGATGATCTAAAAACTCCTTTCTATGGCTGCTCAGATGGAAGTTACTTTTAAACGCATACCAGTATTTAAATCACAAGTTCCAGTTGGTAATGAACACATCTTAAACAGTGGACAACAACAGAAAAGTGATGTTGTAAAAGAACTGATTCACAATTATTAAGTCTGTCTCAAAACATTTGTTAGGTGCCAATGTTTAAAGAACAAACTTTTTCCAGGGGAACCGAAAGAGGGTCATCCATACCAGAAACGCTGTCATATTCAAAGATATTCAAAGATATTCACTAGATGTAAAGTAACTCAGACTAGTGAGCCTTGTTTAAGCTTTGGAATGCAGTTTGCATGTAACGAGGACTGAGGATTTTTTCCCCATCTTTTTCCATTGGAAGTGTGTCAAGAAAAGATCTTTAAAAGCCAGTATGAACAGAAGGAATGTTTACAGCAAGCAAAACCTGGTTCCTAAAAAATGAAATAAAACAGAGGCAGCATTGTGAATTAAGGTGGGGAGCGTTCCAGCACTGATGGGTCTGTCCCCCACAGAGTAAAGTCTGGTGTGAGGAGTGCCAAGAGGCAGTGGTGAAAGAAATATTCAGATCTTTACTTAAGAATAAGTTGCAATCCTACAGTGAATTAATACTCTGTTATAAGAAAAAATCCTGTATTTAAAATCTTATTAAAGCAAAAACACAAAAGTAATAGCACTAGAATACATGCTAGGAAAAGTAAAGGTAATCATGCAGAGTGGCTCATTTCAGGATCACATGTATTTTATTGCTGGATTATAATGATGAGTTTGAGAATCCAGGACAATTTAATAAACCTTCTGTAACAGTAATCCCAGTGAGATGTAGGATGAGGGTCACTACAGTGGAGACAGGAAGTCTGGAAATGTTTAGCAAAACCTCTTGTTCTTTGTCATCGGGCAGCTGTGTATTTGTGTAATTAATCATTTGCGCCACCAGGGGGTCCCCTTTCCTTGAATGAGAGGCAGAGATGAGGCCTACTGCTTTTGAATAAATCAGCTGGGACTCAAGCATTTCACCCAGAAACAACTTTTTAAAACTGACCGGTCAAGAATCAGCTTTACTGTTAAAGTCTTCAAAACTGCTGAACAGTTGATTTACGCTAAGAGCACAAAATCAGCTCTTCAAAGTTTTTCTGCAGAGAAGTTGCACTGTAGCCTGATTTCTGACCTTTGACCTCTCTGGTCAGAAGCTTGTGTGTGTGTGTGTGTGTTTTTTAATCAAACAGTGTACTAAGTCCCTCTCTTGAATTTTCTCTTGCTGGATTTTGAATCATACATCCATTTATTCCATTCAAACTGCTGTCTCGAATATATAAGAGTGAAAAACGATCATCATGACTCAAGCTGAGTGTTTTATAAACTGATAGGTTCACACCTGTATTTGTGATTTTTGATTAGGTTTATTGATGAGTTGTTGTTGAAACTCAAAAGGTTTTTCCAACGCTGATTCAAACTAAGCACACATCACAGATCAAACGTGTGGTGGCACCTAAACAGTCATCTCTGTTGACAGCAAACTCAATCTGCTTAGTTTTTACAAATCCCATCAGTCCTGATGACACATTTTCTCAACATTACTCATCTAAAATTACATGATAAGAATCAGTCAGTGATTTATACACAGGTCAAATGGATATACATCACTGTAGAAATGAAAAACAAATCTATATGTTTATTTTCCTCTCAGTTATACAGCATTAATGGTTGCCATCGCCCAGCAGCTTACCTCAGGATTATCAGAAATGATCACATCCTTACTTTGTTCCCTGAGGATCCACACAGAGGAGAGTTACAGCTGCATCACTACATAAACAAGCCATAATAGTCTCTTTTTTTATCCAAAGATCAGGATTATTCTGCATTTTGATTTGTTCTGTTGGCTTCAGTGTCTGCTGTGGAGCTGGCTCACAGATCCTCCTGGATCTGCCTGAAGACAGTTTACGATTCCTTCAGCATATTTATCTTTTAAAAGCTTCTGACACAGGACTCACACTGTCCTCACTGCAGGCTGTAATTTTTTACATTGAGCTGAACCCAAAACATCTATTGTATGACTTCTTAGGGGTAATCTCTTTTAGCAAATGGCCAAAATGTTTTGACATACAGGCTTATGGCTGAGTGATGGATGTGGACTATCAAATCTCCTCTGGCCTCTAATTGTTTGGTATCACTGAAAGGGCTTATGTTGTTGTAATCATTATTTAGCTGCCAGAATGAAGGCCAGCTTCAGAGGGATTTTTATTGGCCCCTATAAAACTCAACACAGTGGCAAAAGGTAACCAGGACCCAGGTGAAATATGGGAAGCAGGAGGGGGCAGCCACCAATCACTATGTGGAGGATGAGGCATTGATCTACAGTCAAACTCTCTACTGTTAAACTCTCCCTGTAACATTACTGTCATATGTATCGAGCAATCAAACACACAATCATTTTCAATTCCTTTCATCTACCCTCTTTGAAGGTCAGCATGCCTGTATTATTGATGCAAAATGTAAATCTGTGCCTATACTGTCATTATATATACAGCAGTTCCCAAATGGAAATAGCCCCCCCTGGGGAGATACAAAGCCATGGCAGGGGGGCAATTAATAATACCATCAGGCAAATGCAGGTTTAACTAATGGCAATATTAATTTCTACATTGCATTAATTGCTGAATGAGAGTCATCAATAACTGACAAATGTAGCTTTGTTTCTGAAAAAGTGATCAGACAAATAAAAATATATATTATTACTCAAAACGCTAATGCGTAATATCAGTTGAATACTAAAATTAAGTGTTAAAAGAAAAAATGTACATTTAAATGTTTCTTTTAACAGTGCTTTTTTAGTGTGTTTACTGGGCAAATGGCTTATCACTTTTTACTTTTTTAAAAACTCAATTCAAGATTAGTCAAGAGGATTGTGTGGCCTCCTAGCTTAGCTTAACACGCTGCTAGCTTAACACATTGGCTAACGTATGGGCACTAGCATTTTTAGCTAGCTATCTACTTTAAGCTAACTTTCACCATAAAAATACATCAGGAAATGCATTTTATGTCTGTAATTTGTACTTCTTAAGCTACTAATGCTTGTAACAGTAGCTAAAAGATGTTAGCCAACAAGCTAGTCTTAAGCTAGCAACTGCTCATGGTATTAAGACACTGTTTACATCTTCAAGTAAATATCCTTTGGAACTTTTGTTAAGGATATCAGCTACCAAGATTCATAAGATTTAGGCCAACATAAACCAATGACATGTAAACAATTAAAACTGATTGGGACAAAGACGAAAAGATGCTACATCGAACAATTGTACATATTAGCCATTTTCTAAAACTGAATAAGTCTTGCTTGGTTTCACTGTCAGAGAACATGGTTTCCTTCCTTTATACAATTTAATATATTATCTGTAAAACACTCAACAAAGTTATGAGAGACGTGTATGAAGAGAAACAAGCCGTTGTTGTTAACAAAGTTCTATAAAAATTCAGCTTGAATCATTTTGTTTTTTTACTTTTTTGACTATTAATAACAGTTTGTATAAAACGTCAGATTGGCCTGAAACTATTACAGCTTTGAAAAACAACACAATGGAGAAAATGTTTGGCAACAAATGGTGTGTAACAGGCCCAGGTGTGTGTCTGTGTTGGGAAACGGTGAATATCAACAAAATGTTGAATCATAAATTGCAGTTTGTCCAGTGTTATTTCCCACATTTCCAAGTAAATATCAGACAAAGATGGTGCCCATTTTTAGTGGTGCCAACTTTTTTATAAGTGGTTTCTATTTCTGTCTTGGTGAGTCACAAAGTCTTACCAGCATCATCATCAGACATAATTAGGAAACCATGACACAAAGCAGAATTAGCTATGAATGTTGAA
The DNA here is from genome assembly GCA_029783645.1 of Ctenochaetus hawaiiensis. Classification (NCBI taxonomy): domain Eukaryota; kingdom Metazoa; phylum Chordata; class Actinopteri; order Acanthuriformes; family Acanthuridae; genus Ctenochaetus; species Ctenochaetus hawaiiensis. The sequence goes on from JAPZDY010000023.1 coordinate 21,451,578, forward strand.
ACTATGGGATGTCCAGTAGATCCTATTTGGGAATTGAGACAGGTATCAGACAGTGTGTCATCTAAGATGGGCGGGATACTTTGTGGTGGAAGAATATTTCCATTTCTGCACGTCTTTGTAATGTTTACGTCATGTTTATTTAGACTGAGGGTTGATGTAAGTGGGAAACGGCATCCACACCTACTGGGTTATTTATTCTGTTAGACCACAACCAGTCACATAACTGTTCCTGACCTGGTTATCTAAACTGAGAGACAAATATTTTGTGAATAAATGGTTATGAAGCATCTTATAACTGTCATCATTCATAGAATAATCAATGTAATAATCCTTGTTTATTTCTTAATATGGATCCCTGCTAAAAAGACAACATATTTAAAGACTAATCTGATATTTTGGGCAATGTGCTTCTGTTTTTTGTTTGTTTGTTTGTTTTGATGTCAAAAGTTTGATGACAAAATATCACTTTCATGTCTGCCTGTTAAAAATAAAGCTACCACCAGTAGTCAGTTAGCTTAGCTTAGCACAAAGGACTATAACACATCACTGCATTTACACTTTCAACAAGATGAGGTGAGATGAGACAAGTGAGGTATTTATTCACTCTGGATAGCTTTTTCCAGTCTGAATGCTTTGCAGCTAATGCTAGCTTTGTATTTTCTGTATTTATTGTACTGTTATTCTCATCTAACAATCAGACAAAAAGTGAATAAGCTTATTTCCCAAAGTGTCAAACTATTATGTGAGTAGCAAAATCTCTTCTCTGCATTAAATGGTTCAACAAACACCATTTTTTGGACAAATATTCTTACATTTATGGTAAAAAAAAATGCACAGATGTCCCACTTGCTAACTTTGTTTCTGCTTTCCTTGTTTTTTTTAGTTTTTTTTAAAAGCCATCTCAGTTTTCTGGTTGACAGAGACTCCAGTCGGCTTCCTGGTGATCCTCCCTACCATTTCAACCTTTCCAGCCTATTGTCTCCATCAGCCCACCCCCCCACACTGCCCTCAGCTACTGTCTCTGTTATTTCATGTGAGGCTCCTGTCATTTTGGACACTGACGCCGGCCTGAATGTGCACATCGAGGGCCCCACGACGCGGAGTTGGATTCCAACTCTCGGGGCTGAGGGGAGGATTTCCTTTTCAAAATGTCTGGCTGGTAAATATGTCACCAGGCTGGAAACTGATCCCGTGCAAAACAGGTGGGATGTTTTCAAACCCCACCGCAGGAGTGTGTGCTATCTGTTTCTCCCCTCACACACACACACACACACTCACACACCTGAAGGTAAAGAGTGTCAATCCCCTGCCAGCAGAGGTATTGTTTGTCAAGAGTAAGCAGCCCTGCAGCAGTTTGAAATCTGCTGCTTAAAGCTCCTCTAATTAGATTCACCAAAGATTCACTGTGTGTATTTTTACTACGCACCTCAAACAGAGTTGAGTTTCACTGAACAACCCCACGGTGATAACGAAAATGAAACGACACTGACCTTTAAACTGACAAAAATCCATTTTGACAAGCAGGAGTGTTGTGTCAGAGGAGCACTGACTCACAGGGGAGCTCACGTCTCGAAGGGGAAAAGAACCTGTTACCCACATTAGTCAGAAAAACTGGTTTCTGTGAAGAGAAATGGATCAACATCAGACACTCACATCTTACTGTCTACACCCTTATACACATAAACATCCACATATGTTGCCTTAATCTATCAATCACATCAAAGTTGCTCATTATTTTAAGATGCTACATTGGTTTGGCACTTCTACAGCACACAGTGAGGCTACAAACGTTTAGCTAGCTATCCATAACTTCCTCTTATTTGTTAATCTATTATTTTTGGTAAGTGTGTGAATCATAAACCTCAGTCACCTGTAAACACCTATGTTCATTATCAGTAAAAGCTTCAGTCTTGAGCCATGCTATCAGCCTACATGCTACATGCTAATGCTAACATCCTGATACTCAACAGGTATAAAATTTTGCATCTTACTATAGCATGTCAGCATGCTAATGTTTGCTAATTAGCATGAAACATAATGTAAAGCTAGGGCTGAGTTTTGAAGGTATTTTGTGAAGAGATAACAACAATTCATGAAAATTTTGAAATTAATTTCCCTGATGGTGACTCTGAGGAAAAGTTAGGAAAACTATTTATCCTGATGTATCCATTGTCATGGCAATTTACCCATCAGTTGACGTGACATTTCCCTTTGAGCCAAAAATGTCAACCTCATGGTGGCGCCAGAGAAAAAAAATTAAACATCTTCATCCTGTGAGGATTGTGATTGTCTGTACAACATTTTGTTCCAATTTGTAACATAAATAAGCATTTTTCATTGGATACATTAAAATTCTGACCTGCTGGTGGCGCTATAATTTGTCCTTTTGGGACCAGGGACATTGGTGAAAGATTATTAGATAATCCATTTGATAGTTATACAGATATTTCCCTCAATACCAAGTGGGCTGTATAAAAAAACTGGAACTGCTGAAAAATCAGGGGATCATCATGATCAAAGATGTTTTCTAACTAAATCATGACTTTTCTTG